>MU776431.1:16009-50508 GCA_026770625.1 Nicotiana glauca
CTTGATCCAAAAGCCGAAGAAGATTGAGCCAACACCTGCGGTTAACAAGCATCAAGATTCAAATCAGGGTCCGCATGAAGCGTCAACCGAGACTCAAGATCAAGCTTCAGAAGACTCATAGATAGGAATCTTGTAACTCGTAGCTGATAGGCTTAGTTAGTCTTTTTCAATTTTGATGTAATACCGGGACAGCGGACTGGAGCCTCGAACGGAACCTCGACTCTCAATCTCGGTACTCCATCACTTCCAAACTACACTGACCTGATTCCTGTTTAGCCCAGGATATGTAGGCAACCTCTAAAGCAAGGTTCGGACAGACAGTTTTTCAAAAGCTTCTCATGGAGTTTCAAATGGGCAAAAATTCCTCACAGTGCTCACTTTATCTTTGCCCGAAAACTCTTCGCGTTTCCGAGCAAAAAGGGGCAGTTGTAATCACGTGATTTTTGTCCTATATGAAAATAACTCCTAAAAATAGACCAAGATAATTTTTATTAATTTTTAGGTATTTTTCTTTATTTAGTTGCATTTCAAATATTTTTAACATTTTTAAAATTATAGAAAAAACAATAAAAGTATCACGTTTTAATTTCATGCCACCTTAGGTTCAATTTGCATTTAGGAATTAATTACATTGAGTTAATTGTGCTATTAATCAAAAAACACAAAAAAAAATGATCATTTTTACATAGTTAGATAATTAGCTTAATTTTATAATTTGAATTAATTTAGAAATTTAGTTTAGATTTTTAATTAATTAAAGAAAGAAAAGAGCAACAAAAAGAAGAGGGAAGTGAAAAGGTTTGGTCTTAAATTCAAATTGGCCAAACATTTGAAAAGCCTAAAATATTTTTCCCCAAAACTACTCCCCACCCCATTACTATAAATACACACACAATACACAATACAAAGGGACATTGAAAAAGAAAACAAAAAATCAACGCCTGAATACACTGAGGAAACGGCCGCAATACAGGAGGTTGGTAGGTTTCCATTAGAGACTACATCTAAGAAGCTTTTAATCATTTTTCCATGTGCTTAGCGGCAAAACAAAGAACAATTCGTCTGCCTTCTTCTTCAACGTTTAAAAAACATTCTTGAAAACACATCAAAACTCAGCAGAAAAATGCAGCAGCATAGTTGAAAAACAGTCCAAACATCAGCTCCAAAATCACCTTCATAACCTCAAAAAAATAGCCACTAAATCACTGGTTTGCAAGGCCGATCGAGGTTAAAGGTCGCAATTTTTCGTCGAAACTCCGTCGCTGGTTTGAAGTTCCAATCAGTACTTCGTTTGTGTGTCGTCGTTTCTTTGGCATACGCTCCTTTGTATACGTCATAAATTCGGCAATAAAGGTTCATTTTTCTTCTTTCACTTCCATATTGTTATTAGCTCACTTTGTTATTCCCTCTCATTACTGTGTTTGTTCTATGAATGATAGCATAATAGATTTAATCTATGTCAAATTATATGTGATGGATGTCTATAAGTTGCGTTTTTCTCTTTGCTGTGTAAATAGCTAGATCACCGAATGTTTGAAGTTGTGAGTTTTGTTCGTTTACATGATAAATGCGGGCATGATAACTTAATAGTTTGGCAAATATCTCTTCTAATTCATTTGATGTTATTTTATCTAATCAATTGTGTTGATAGGCTACTGTGCCAATTTGATATCTGTAGAATATTGAAATTTAGCGTTGAAATTGTTTCCCCTCGCTTCATGTTTAGTTTTAGTGTTCTGATTTCCTTTGTTTATACAGTCCTTCCCCGGATGTTACCCTTATTAGGTGTTTAGGTTAATTGAACAATTAAAATTTAGTTTCTGACATTTATGGACTAAATGGGACTGTAGGATTTGATAATTGAAATTTGGAAGTTGGATAAAAAACAAATTCGGCTAGAGCCGCTAGCCCGGTCTAGCAAAATGCTATAACTGGCTCTTTCTTTGTAAATTTATTTAGCTGGTCATTTCATATAGGAAAATAATTCGTTAACAATATCGTAGTTTGCTTTAGTTGAGTACAATCCTTTAAAATGAAAATCGAGGTGTGCCAAGCCCAACAAAAATGACAATTTCATGGCCCTCATTTAATTAATACTGTGTTGATCCTTAGATTCCGAGGCATGCCATTTAGCTAAATTCCATGGCCCTTGCAAATCACAAATGCGAAATTACCATTAGGCACTAGTTTAATTAAATTACTTTCTTAAACTCGGGTGCGCATTGATGCGACCCAAATCCAAATCTCGACGAAGTTGAAATGTGTTGACAACCACGGGTGCATTGATTGCGACGTGGTTCGAAATGCGTTTTCACGACGTCGCAAATTCTTTAAAAAATAAATAATAATAAAAGAGGTTTACAAATAAAAGTCACATAAGTTAGCATGTATTGAAATCAGATAAAATCAAATACAACAGTTGAGCGACCATGCTAGAACCACGGAACTCGGGAATGCCTAACACCTTCTCCCGGGTTAACAGAATTCCTTATCCGGATTTCTGGTTCGTGGATTGTAATACAGAGTCACATTTTCCTCAGTTCGGGATTAAAACCGGTGACTTGGGACACCATTAATCTCCCAAGTGGCGACTCTAAATCTTAATAATAAATCTCGTTCCGATTGTCCTTTAATTGGAAAAACTCCTTTACGCCCTTACGGGTGTATGTGAAAAAGGAGGTGTGACAAGGACTTGTGCAAACTCATTTGAAATCTTAGCCTATTATGAAATCTTTCAACTTGGCTTAGACTTAGGCTTCCCTTTGGACCTCACATCACTTATTTCATGACTTATACATTTATTACCATGTCCAATTGATATCCATTATATCATTAGTCCTCGTTTTCACATAAAATAAAATAATTAGCCTACCTTGGCACCTTGAAATCTTGAATTACTTAGCAAAAATTTTCCGGGGCTTTACATTCTCCCCTGCTTAGGATCATTCATCCTAGAATGATAAGTGGAGTCAATCCGCAAATACTTAGCTTAAATTTTGTCTTTTCTCACACATCTTTAACTATAAAATTTTGACTAACTCCCAAATTTTTCAAAAATTTCGGCAGAGTTTCCTTTGTAATTAGGCCTATCTACCTGTCAGAGAGCCCCCGAAAAATATTTCCAAGCACCATTACACAGTTTCTGTTATCCCTACAACTGGTATACAATTCATTACTTCAATAACCTGTACATATTCATACGCTTTAAACAACTTACATGTAGTTCATTCTCTTTACGCCACAAATTTTACATGGTTCAACTAATGCCATTTACTTGCACACAAATGGGTCACTTCAATGAGCCTCATATAATCCAATCACTTTAACATGCCAGAAATGCTTCAATTAATCATTACCAATCTACGTTATCATTAATCTTTTACCTACCACATAAGTTTCATAAAATTTTCATTTACTTCAAGGGCTGCACATTACCCAAATAGCAACAACATTTGCAATCTGGCACACATTGGGAAGTTATAACAATAAGGCAATTTCGGGAAAATGGGGTGCCTTTGCACAAATCTGAACACTACCTCAAATTGCTTAAAGACAATCGTTCGCAACTACTAGACTTGTTCGAATAGATGGGGATATTTCTCTTTCATTTCTTTATCCGCTTCCCACGTGGCTTCCTGAACTTGTTGACTTCACCACAATACTTTAACTGAAGCAATTTCCTTGTTCCTCAATTTTCGGACTTGCCTATCAAGAATAGCAATTGGAATTTCTTCATACGATAACTCTTCATTGACCTCAATAGTCTCAATTGGCACGATGGTGGATGGATCCCAACCTACTTTCTTTAACATAGACAGAACCGGGTGCACTAATGACATCTCAAAGGGCAATTCCAGCCTATGAGCCACCTGTATTATCCTTTGAGCGATCCGATATGGACCGACATACCTTGGGCTCAATTTCCCTTGCTTCCCAAATTGCATGACTCCCTTCATGGGAGATACTTTCAAGAACACCCAATCATCTGCTTGGAATTATAATTCTCTTCGACGCACGTCTGCATAGGATTTTTGACGACTCTGAGTAGTTTTCATCCTCTCCTGAATGACTTTAACTTTTTCCATAGCCTGATACACAAGATGTGGCCCTAACAGTTCTGCTTCACCAACCTTGAACCACCCAATCGGAGATCTACACCTCCTTCCATACAATACCTCAAATGGGGCCATCTGAATACTAGCGTGAAAGCTGTTATTGCAAGCAAACTCGACAAGCGACAAATGGTCATCCCAACTACTTTTGAAAGCTAGAACACAAGCTCGCAACACATCTTCAAGCGTCTGAATAGTCCTCTCTTCCTGACCGTCAGTCTGCGGATGGAAAGCCATATTGAGATTTACTTGAGTACCCAAACCTTGCTGAAATTTCCTCCAAACGTTTGTTGTGAACTGAGCCTCTCAATCCGAGATAGTAGAAACTGGAGTGCCGTGAAGTCTGACTACCTCCTTGATGTATAACTGAGCATATTGTTCGGCAGTATTGGTGGACTTGACTGGCAAAAAGTGAGCTGATTTCGTGAGTCGATCTACAATTACCCAAATTGAGTCGAACTTGCGTGTAGTGTGCGGTAATCCTACCCAAAAAATCCATAATGATCATTTCTCATTTCCACATTGAAAATTCTATTCTTTGTAACAATCCTCTAGACCTTTAATGTTCGGCCTTCACTTGCCGACAGTTCGTACATTTTGCCACAAAGTCCGCCACAACATTGGATTTTCCCGGGTGATATAGAATATCGATGTCATAACCTTTGAGTAACTCCAACTATATTCTCTTCCTCAAAATAAATTCTTTATGTTTGAAATTATATTGAAGGCTCCTATGGTCCGTGACTATATCAACATGGACCCTATATCAACAATGGTGCCAAATCTTTAATGCAAATACCACTGCTGCAATTTATAAGTAAATTTTTTTCCTTGATTCTTGAGTTGCCTGGAGGCATAAACTATTACCTTAATATGTTGCATCATTAGTGGAACATCTTTATCATATTCCTCTTACATAAGACCTCCTACGAATTGAGTTCTACTATAATTTCCCTGATATGGTTACAATCTCATGTGAATAATTGCTACTAACTCTTCCAAATTCTCAAAAAAAGATATCACTAAATGAGTTTTCTCATATGACCTTCTGTCTCAAATGAATAACACCTGCTAACTTGTACACATACCCTGATAACACCATCCTGCATGACATTGCATCAAACATAAGGTAACATTTTGCTCCGACTTTTCTTATCCAACCTCTTCTCCCCATATGTGCCTTATAGAATTTAAGAAACTACACTACTTCCCCTGTGAATATTCTCACAATCCCTATTTATGGTTAAATACTGCCCAAAACACATATCAACACCCTTTATATGTATATAATTTAGGAAGGGTCACTGGCCTGAGAAGGGCATTCTCTGAAACTTTAGATCCTCCTCAATTCTTCAACAACGACTTTTGGTTTTACTCTTAAGTGTAAGACTTAGTCCACCTGATTCTATCCTCGATGAGTAACTCACCTCATTCCCCATATTGTAGCTACCAATAGAGTTCCCTGATATTGCGGCTTAGGAATTACCATGCTAAACATGTCTGGTCCGTAACAAGTGTTCATCCTCTTTCAATCTATTCCGAACCTTTCATTTGCCCTTTGGGTAGATTGTGTTGTCTTTCCCTTATTGATCACCCTTTGGCCTGGACAATATGCTAGTACCATCTTTTCTTTCTAATTGGAACTTTCATTCCCATTCCATTTTGCGGATAGTGCATAGTTAATAGCCTTATTGTTCCACGCATTTGTCTGCCTCCCGTGAACTTGTAATATCATTATGCCTAGTTTAATAAGTTTACAATACCACAACTTCACCACCGGTATTCTCACTTCCCATTGTATGTAGACATGAACTATCTCTAGATCCTTTAGTTGATATTTGGTGTCACCCAAGTCGGTTGCATTGAGGTTAGTCCCTTATAACTTTTATTAACACTTGTGCTCTAAGCGAGTCCACCATTCTGATGCAAGATATTTTATGATAACCATGACCATCTCAATTTAAAGGTTTTCTCCCCATTTCTTCTCGCCTCATTCTTCCTAGTTAGTGAATAGCCACGCACTCTTCCATATGTTACGTGGTCTTTTACCTTAGGTATTTCATCCAGCTCACCTCTTAACTCTTATTAGGATATCCGTGGGAAAGTGTGTTCGTCCGCATATCACTTAACACTTATCTGTTTGTAAGATTCTTTAGAGGCTCTCCATCAAGCCCAAATACCCTCTTGGGTTATTGTAGCATCACATTTATTTCTCCCACTTGTTCTGCCTTTCTTAGTGTCCTGGAACTTTGGTTAAATCACAAATCTATGATTAGACCATTCTAAAAACTCGCAATCTTTCACATTTGACCTATGGTACTTCCTTGGGTTCCATTGCTCCTGACCTTCTAACAAGTATAAAATCCCTTTACAAACATACTCTTATTTTCTAGGATCGTTGACCCTATCATTCACATTGCCATGTGTGAAGAATTTACCTTCCTTAACCTTCCACCTTCTTGGGGTACTAGTTGTCTATCATTAGCATATCTTTTCAGAGAGTCATGTTACCCATTATCTCTTTTCTAGACCACGCATGTCTTCAACAAAATATTCAAACATCATAGCTACATGGTCTCACTCTTGTTTCATTGTATTTAAGTGGCCTCACGACGGCCCTTCCTCCCCCACTTGGGGCGAATGTCCTGGATTTTGACACAAGTCTTGAATTTAGAAACTTTAGGGACATATGCCTCATATATCTATCCTTCATATATATATTCGACTATTAGGGAGATTTAAGTCACCGTAGTATTAATCTCATAAGTTCTCTACTCTTATTCAGCCACACAGGTCAGGGATTCGAATTTCTCATGTCAATATCCTTTATGAGTGTAATACAACTTTGTACATTTCTGGGTCCTTATAAAGTTCGTAGTACAAGGGTCTTCTCATCTTGGGTTCAATTGAGTCTCAATTCATAACTTCTTACCTCATGTAAGAGACTTAAACTCTCATCATTAATCTCTTGGTCATTCTCTCATATATCACGTGCTTATATAACCAATATTCTTTCATACCTTAGGATCATTTACATACTTCTTGCACTATACACGTGTGCTATTCAAGCTTACATCTCATTTATCAAATAAATGCCTCTTTGGGCGGGTAATCACTTTTAACAGTTTTCTCAAATAAAGTATACTTATGGTACTATGTTCTTATACTATATATCCATACTATTTCTTCAACAAGATACATGTGCCATCTCCTTAATATCCATGTCTTTGCCCATTGGTCATGACATATGACAACATTACTTGAAATAGACGAAAGAGCATTTAAACTTACCTTGAATCTCAACGCATGAGTAAGAAAATAATCTTATAGTCAAGCTTTATCGCACGATCTGGAGAGTTGAAGAAGGGTAGCATTCCTAAATGTCCATGTAGCCTCCAACTTATAGATGTGGTCGACAACACACCGATAAGAAGGACTCTACTGGATGTGGCTCCGAGATATCCTAGGACACTTTAAAACCTTAAGCTCTGATACCAAATTTGTCACGCTCCAAAACCGAGGGACGCGATCGGCGCTCGCCCAGGTAGCCCCAGCCAAGCGGACCTGGGTGTCTTTCCTATCCCACGTGCTACCCCGTGTTCCCATTACTCATTAACCAAAGGTAATAGCCAATTATATTCCAAACCTTTTTACAAAACATACTTATCATATGTGGTTACTTAGCATGGTTTACAACTTACCTCGCCCAACGTACAACATATATATTTACATAAGTTCACAACCCACATTTTCTATCTACGAAGCCTCTAGGGATACAAAAGAGTGATATCATACTTGTCGGTAATAAGGCTCTGGCTATACCTTACACAAAAACCAAAACAAGACTCCGGAATAAAATTGGCTTGAGCCACACAGGGCCCCGAAAAGAATTGGGCTCACCAATACAGCTGACGGAGAGTGAAGGAGTGCTACTGCCGGTGAACTAGAGTATCTGCTATAGAACCACATACAATCATAACACGAATGTAGTGCCCCCGGCAAAAGGGAAGTCAGTACATTTGAATTGTACTGGTATGTATGAACAAACTTTACCCTAAGTAAACTCAAACCATACACAAGTAACGATCAGTAATAGAATCAACAATCAAATACACATGAAAGGTACAATCAAGCCAAACAAGTTTACAATCTCTCCTTTTTCCCCTTCAACATTTTCACATCAATGATTTCACAATCTTTTTCATAATTTCATTTCAATAGTGATTTCAATCACTTTTCCACCCTTATTACCTCGGCCACCCTTATCACCATAACCCACACCTTATTACTTCGTGTTGCAGCGCGCAACCCGATCCCACCGAACAAGTCACAATTCACAAACACAACAACAACAACAACAATTCACATAGAACAACAACAATAATTCTCAAAGAGAAACCACAACAATTCACAAGAATTTCTGTAGCTATCAATACCATTTCCATCCTATTCAACAACTCATATGCAATTTAAGTCACCACAATAATTACCCACAACAAGCCAAATATGTTATTACCACAGTTGTTCCAATTGCATCATTTACAATTTCCTCCCATCATTTGTTTCTCAGTTCTTACCACATAACACTTTCACAATCACATTTGGTTTATTGCCAATTACTTACACCATTATATTAGGAAAACTTAACCAACAACATTCAAGACATGTTAATCACAAGAATTCATGAAATAGGCCATCTTGCCTTAACACCCGTGAAACAACCAAAATTCACAAATAGTTCACATAAATAACACGTACCAATTTCTCGTACTCCAAACAAGGTGACTTTACAAAGGTTAAAGTTAGCCATACATACCTCAAATTCGCCCCTTAATGATACTACAATGTTCCAATACACTTAAGCAACTTCAATCTACAATACAACATTTAATAGAACCAATATTAGTAACAAATTCCATAACTTATGCCATTTAGGCATATTATCAAACACCTTGTAGGTATAAATCTTTTCATCTCATAACCATAGTATTAGATCATCCATCTATCACCATTAACTAACAATTTATTCCACCATCATTCCTAACCAATTTATAACTTCCAACAACATATGTATGATCATCCATTCATACCCAACCAACAATTCATATCAAATAATCACCCTTTCAATCTCTACAATAATTATGTATTTATATAGGGAACTTATGGCTTCCAATCACTACACCAAGAGTTCTAACACTTAATTCATACTCATATTCCCATAATATATCCATATATGTAAGTCTAAGGTGTAAGATTTACCTTTTGGAAGAATTCTTGCAAAACCCTCATTTGAGTTCTTGAAGGAATTTCTTGAAAATATATGTGTTTTATGAGAAGATTTCATCAATACTAGTGTAGGAATGATGGAATTTCATACCAAGATAATGGATATTACTTACCTTGAAGACTGGGGGAGTTGAAGGTCTTGAGAGGGTGAAAGAAGAACCCTAAGTTCGTCCAAATGAAATGGGTAAAAATGAACCCCGAAATGAGCATTATAGGCTATTTTTGGGCGCCACAGGTGGCGCTGGGCGCTGCCTGTGGCGCTGATTCTAGTAGCTCAAAAATTCCCGGCGCTACCTAGGGCGCTGGTGACAGAAGGTACACGAAAATGGTCATAACTTTCTGTATACACATCCAAATGACGAACGATTTGTTGCTTTGGAAACTAGACTCAAAGGGCTTTAATTTGATAGGTTGTGCATCACACAACTTCTTATTACATGAAGATATGCTCGTCCAAAGTGATGACTTGCGCAAACTCATTTGAAATCTTAGCCTATTATGAAATCTTCCAGCTTGGCTTAGACTTAGGCTTCGCTTTTGACCTCACATCACCTATTTCATGACTTATACACTTATTACCATATCCAATTGACATCCATTATATCATTATTCCTCGTTTTCACATAAAATAAAATAATTAGCCTAACTTGGCACCTCGAAATCTTGAATTACTTAGCAAAATTTTTCCGGGGCTTTACAGATATGTTCGATGAAGTTGATTTTTTAATTGAATAACAGTTTTAGTTTTGATTAGAAATGTATCTGCTTTTGGTATTCAGTAAAGCATATTACTGATGATTGGAACCATAATGTTTAGTGTCAGGAATGATTCAATTGTGGACTTTTTGTTTTTTTTTTTAAATGATGGGGTCTTCATGGTTTTGATAAGCACTGAAAATCAGTAGTCTCGGTGTGTATGTTTCCTGGGAATTATTTTTCACCATAGAATGCATGCATCATTTTTTTTAAAATGTGTTTTACATCAAATTTAAGAGTTATCAGTATTTTGTTCGATTTTAGAGTTCTTGGGAGATGATTGGTTTCAAATAAGTTTGTTGAATCAGGTGTGGGCTGATAATGTTGGCCCAGTTAAACAACATCATTTAGCGATCCTAAATTTAGGCTTCATGTAAAGCCGATCTGATAATTGGGATCGTAGGGCTGCTAATGGGCCTTGAATCCTTTGAATGGCCCAGGTTGCGAAAGCTTGTCTTGGTTTAATTCAAATCTCCAGTTACCAAGCTAGTCTTGGACGTTAGTCTAGACAGCAGTTTGAATCCTTCAATTTTGTTAGTCATTAGGGAGAAGGGGGTGAGTCACATAAGAAGAAATAGTAATAGATAAATAACTTATGGCCTTCCGAACTTTAGTTTAAATATCCTTTAAAATAGTTTCGAGGTGTGTCATGCCAAACAAAAATGACCATTGCATGGCCCTCGCTTTATTTAATCTTGAATTGATCCTTAGAACTCGAGGCGTGCCATTTAGCAAATTCCATGGCCCTCGCAAAGTCCAAACGCTAGTTACTTTAGGAGCGTGTTTAATAAATTTACCTTCTTAAACTCGGGTGACATTTATATGACCCAAATCCAAATCCCAACAAAGTTAAAATATGTCAAGATTACGGGTGCATTTATGTGACGTGGTTCGAGACGTGTTTTAACGACGTTGCAATATTCTTTAAAAAATATGAATAAAAGTGGTTAAAAAGTTAAAATTTGCACATAGGTTCATAATTGTTTAAAATCAGATAATTTAAGTCGAATATGATAATTGAGCGACCGTGCTAGAACCACGGAACCTGGGAATGCCTTACACCTTCTCCCGGTTTAACAGAATTCCTTACTCGGATTTTTGGTTCGCAGACTGTTAAATAGAGTCATTCTTTTCCTCAATTTGGGATTCAACCTATGACTTGGGACACCATAAATCTCCCAAGTGGCGACGCTGAATCTTAATAAATAATCTCGTTTCGATTGTCACTTCAAGTTAGAAATAACTCCCTCATTATTATACCCTTCCGGGGGTGTAGTAGGAAAAGGAGGTGTGATAACTACGTGCCCGGACTGTACACGCAATTCAAGGTGATGCTGAAAGAGGTTTTTAAGGCCTCAGAACATAGAATTTACTTTTAAAACAAGTCACATTCTCCACTTCTAATACAACTGTTCGTCCTCGAACGGATAGAAGAAAGAAGTACCTGAGTTGGGGAAAAGATGGGGATAATGGCTTCGCATATTGGACTTGGACTCCCAAGTCGATGCCTCAGCAGGCTGACCTCTTCACTGAACATTAACGGAAGGAAAACTCTTCGATCTCAACTAACGAACCTACTAGTCTAGAATAGCTACCCGCTCCTCCTCATAAGATAAGTCCTTGTCCAACTGGACAGTGTTGAAATCTAACACGTAGGATGGATCACCATGATACTTCCGAAGCATGGACACATGAAACACTAGATGCACAGCTGATAAGCTCGGCGACAACGCAAGTCTATAAGCCATCTCTCCCACTCAATCAAGAATCTCGAACGCGCCAATGAACCTAGGGCTAAACTTGCCCTTTTTCCCAAATCTCAGCACACCCTTCATAGGTGACACCCAAAGTCAATACCCGCTTACCGACCATGAATGCCAAATCACGAACCTTGCGGTTGGCATAACTCCTTTGCCTTGATTGAGCTGTACGAAGCTGTCACGACCCAATTCCCAAACCCGGTCGTGATGGTGCCTCTCGTGAAGACAAGGCCAGCCAACAGAACAACAATAACTCTTTTAACAGTTATTAAGCATGAATAAGTCTGAATCATAGATAATATAATCATAAGTGCGGAATAAACATGATAAAACAGGGAAACCATCCCGACTCAGTCCGAAATCGGGGTGTCACAATTCATGAGCTACTATAGAGTTTACTAAAATTGTACAAGTCTGGAATTAGGAACAAAGTCTGAAGATATCATAAATAACAGAAGATAAGGGAGAAAACGGGGTTGCAGACGTCAACAACTACCTCGTTACTCCTAGTCACCGCCTGGTCTGGAAAGAATCAGCGCTCAGGAGCGAACTCAGCTCTGCCTGTATCTGCACACATGGTGCAGGGAGTAATGTGAGTACTCCGACCTAGTGAGTAATAAAAATAAATTATGTCTGAAAGCATGAAATCTCATAAAGGTACAAATAACGTTATCTCAAGCAGTAAAATCAGTTACACAATAAACCCGTGAAGTACTGGATAAATCTCTTTTAAAATAGTTAAGATAAATAATTTCAACAAGTAAGAAATAATCGGAAATCTGCCCCTCGGGCTCATTATCAAATTAGAAACCTACCCCTCGGGCTCAATAACAAACTCTCAGTACAGTATCAGCCCTACGGGCTCAGTATCAGTCACACAGTACAACATCAACCCCTCGGGCTCAGTATTAGTCACACAGTACAACATCAGCCCCTCGGGCTCACTCTCAAATCATATGGGTATCCGCACTCACTGTGGGGGTGCAGACTCTGGAGGGGCTCCTACAGCCCAAGCGCTATATTATCATAAGGCCTTAAAGCCTGTCACATCAACATAAGGCCTTAAAGCCTTCTCAAATCACACTCGAGGCTTGAAAGCCTCATCACATAACACTCGAGGCCTGGAAGCCTCCTCACATAACACTCGAGGCCTGGAAGCCTCCTCATATCACTCAACATATCCTCATATATGGCCCTCGGCCTCAATTATCTAGAAAATAATCATAAGCCCCTTGGGCATCAGTAAAACAATGGTGCTCAGCTCAAACAACATTAAAAATATCATTTAAATGTCAAGTTGAGTATAAATGTAGTTGAGTTAATGAAACAGTATAATTCAGTTGGACTGAGTTCAAATAATATTTCAATTAGTGAGGAAAAACAGTGATGGAAATTCACAAAGGATTTCAAATAGTCGGCATAAAGCCCAAGTATGGCAATAAGCCCAAATCATAGTGAAAAACATCAAGTCTTTATCAAATACGCGGTAAAATATCAACCGGGATGGACCAAGTCGCAATCCCCAATAGTAAATGACTCCGCGCTCGTCATATAGCGCGTGTTTCATATCAACATAGCACTATATTGTGCAAATCCGGGGTTTCAAACCCTCAGGACATCATTTAAAATCATTACTCACCTCAAACCGGCTATTTCTTTAATCCATGATGCCTTTGCCCTTTAAATTGGCCTCTACGTGTGCCGAATCTATCCAAAATCAGAATCAATATGTTATAATAGGCTAAGGGAACATAACCCAATCGAAAAGACTCAAAAAATATCGAAATTCACCAAATTTGCAAAACCCGAGCCCCGGGCCCACGTCTCGAAAAATTATAAAATTAACATCATCGGATTCCTTATCTTTCCACGAGTCCGTACATACCAAGAACTCCCAAATCGGACCACAAATCGTCCCTCAAATCCCAATTTTAGAATTTCAATTTCAAGCCCTAATTTCTTATAATTTGGCTATATTTTCATGAATTTCAAGGATGATTTCAGAATATAATCATGTATTTAGTTCATAGGAATTACCTCCAATCACTTCCCGTCAAAACCCCTTCAATTCCCATCCAAAAGCTCTCAAGGTTGCTCAAAAATGGTGGGAAAATGGGTTTGGTTCGCGGATGAAATATTTTTAGCATTATGTCCGAATACTGTAGCTAACCCTATGCGATCACATTACAGCTCCTGCGATCGCGTAGAACAAAATTCTAGGGCACTGTAGTAACCCTATGCGATCGCAACACCTTCTATGCGATCGCATAGAGCAAAATTGCTCTGCACTGACTGCTGCATTTCTGTAGCATTTTCCAACTTTAAAATTCCCGTTAGCCATCCGAAATCACCCCAAGGCCCCCGGGACCTCAACCAAACGCACCAACATATCTTAAAACATCATCCAAACTTGCTCCAATCATCAAAATACCTCAACTAACACTAAAATCATCGAATTACATCGAATTCAAGCCTAAGTTCTTTAAACTTCTAAAACACGCATTCGATCAAAAACCCAACCAAACCACGTCCGAATGACCTGAAATTTTGCACACGCATCCCAAATCACTTAACGGAGCTACAGCAACTCTTGGAATTCCATTTCGACTCCCGAATCAAAATCTCACCTATCAACCGGAAATCGCCAAAATACTAACTTCGCCAATTCAAGCCTAAATCTACACCGGACCTCCAAAATTTCTTTCGATCACACTCCTAAGTCACAAATCAATCCCCGAAGCTAACCGACTCATCGGAATTCAAATTCGAGTCCTCTAAAACATAAGTCAACGTCCGGTTGACTTTTCCAAAATAAACCTTCCTTAAAGAGACTAAGCTAGCGTTTGCCCATAGATCCCAAATTTATTTTGAAAAATCTGATTTGGGTGAAGTTTGGTTTGAAGATGAAAATGTGTTTGGACATACGGTTTCAAAACATATTTTCCAACTTTATTTTGAAAATACATGTATATAATTCCCAAGTTTTGGGATTTTGGCCCAAATTCAGCCCAATAGCTGATTTTGGAATTTGAAATTTTTGATTTTAGATTTGGCCAAACTATGAGCAAAATTTATTACCAAACATGAGTTTTGAAAATAAATCTCAAATTTATTTTGACAAAACTTATGGCCAAACGGGGCCTAAGTGTCTCATTTCCTTCTAAACTCAACCCAATTCAACTCGTTCACCCAAGACACTGATAATGAAGCGTAAAGAAATAGAAAATGGGGGAAACAGGGAGGTAACTCATGAGATGATGGGTCGGGTCGTCGCAGAAGCCTATCCTGAATAATCCTGACCTTGTCCAAGGCATCCTGCACCAGATCCGTACCCAACGACCGAGCCTCTCCTAGCTCAAACCATCTAACGGCGACCGACACCACCTACCATACAAAGCCTTATGTGGAGCCATCTGGATACTCGACCATACGCCGAGCCTTCATATAAGAGATAACATTGCAGATAGAATGACCAGGAGTCCCTCTCCACTCTAAACGAGGTAAACCCGGCAAGGCTAAGGTCACAATTTGGCATGACAGTCCAAGATAGCGTGATAAGGTGATAGCCAGTCCATCCCCAATATGACATTGAAATCAACCATGTCCAGAACTATACAACTATACAAATCTACATGAGTCTCAAGACCCCCAATCACAACTATACAAGAACGATGGACTCGATCTACCATAATAGAATCACCCACCGGTGTAGACATATAAACAGTAGCATTCAAAGAATCACTAGGCATAACCAGATACGATGCAAAATAAGATGACACATAGGAGTACGTAGATCCTAGATCAAATAAAACTTAAGCATCTCTGCTACAAACCAGAACAATACCTGTAATAACTACATCGAAAGACTCAGCCTCGGGCCTAGCTGGAAGAGCATAACATCGAGGTTTGGCCCCACCACCCTGAAGTACATCTCTGGGATGGCCTGCTGCTGGCTGGCCTCAACATCTAGCGGCATGAGCTCCACCTCTAATACCTCTACCTCTACCTCTAGCACCTCTACCCTCACCTCTAGCTGGCTCGGTGGGCTATGGAACACTCGGTGCCTGAACCATGGCACGGGAACCCTGATGCTGAGAGCTGCTCGGTGCTCGAGGGAAAAACCTAGCAATGTGACCCATATCACCACAAGTGTAACAAGACCTTGGCTGCTGAGACTGCTGACCCTGACGATTTGAATGACCACCCCGAAAATTCTGAAGTGGCGGTACACTGATAGAAGCTGGTGGTGCACTGTAGGACTACTGATCAGAATACTGCATCTGAGGACCACGACCACCTGAAGCACCGTGAGAATCCTGAAGTGCTGACTGAAAAGGCCTAGAAGGATGGCCTCTACCATACGAATCCCTACCTCCAGACGAAGTACCACTGAATCGGCCTAAATGACGAGGCCTCTTGTCAGACCCCTGACCACCTCCCTGTGACAGAACCATCTCAATTCTCCAGGCCACATTGGCCGCCTCCTGAAAAGAAATCTCACTCCCAGTCTCCTTGGCCATCTGAAGTTGAATAGGCTGGATAAAGCCCTCAATGAACCTCCTCACCCTCTCCCTCTTGGTGGGAAGCATGATGATAAATGATGAAAAGTGCATATTTTTTAGTATATTTGCATATTAATTCTTATGTGTGTCGCGGGAGATTATATGATTTTCGAAGTAAAATATACTCATTATGTGTTTCTTATGTGTAGGAACGAGTTTGGATGTTAGATGATCAAAAGATGATAATTCGATACAAAAAGAAGAAATTAAAGGAGTGGAAGCTCGTCTATTCTCGTGCGTAGCACGAAGTCGGATGCAAAAAAAGAGAAAAGTTAAGGCACAAAACAGCGAAGCGAAGCAAAGGCATGGATTGCTTTGCAAAATGGAAGAATCTCAAAAGATGGATCCGCATCAAAGTCCGTGTCTAGACACGAAGGCAAACGCAGATCCGCATCAAACTCCACGTCTAGACGCGAAGGCAGACGCGGATTCCAACTCTCCCATACGAAGTTAGATTGAAGAATTTCGCCCCTCATTAACCCTAGGTCATATAAATACATCCTAAAACACCACTTTGGGAGGAGAGACATTAATTTAGGGTTAGAAAACACCCGTGGAGGCAAGAACACGCTAGGAGCAAGGAGGAAGATTCAACTACGAGTTTTTCCCCTTCTTCTTCCTATTTTTATTGTTGGTTATGAAATTGAGTATTGTGTTTTCATATACTTTTATGAATAGCTAATTTTTTATTTAGAGTTTTGATAGAACCTTTTGTTGGATGAATTCTTTTTATGTTTTAATATAATTTAGCCTTTGAATTTATCTATTTGTTCAACTACATGTTTGTTGTTGTTGATTAAATGGCCATCAATTGAGTGTGCCTATTTAATGTGTACTGCTCGAGGGAGAGTACATATTTAGGTAGTGTTTGAACAACATCACTCCTAACGTATGTGAGAAATCAATACGGAGGGTTTAAAGGCGGGATTAGAGATAACGAAGCCTTGGTGCGATCGTAGTGAGCGGTAAATTAGTGTCAGCTAGTGTAGTTTGAGAGAATACATCTAGTAAATTGTGGTAGTTGCTAGAGAGAGAATTACGACAACCAAAATACTCACGATCGGTAGAGAATACTTAGGAAAAAGTATATAAGACAAGCATGAAGGATTCCAAACTTTGGGAAAATCATAACTCTAGACCTCCTTAAATTAGTCTCCAACCCTTATCCTTGTTAATTGATAGTTTTATTGCTTTCTAGTATTTGTTAGTTAATTGGATAAAAAATAAACATTATAATCTTTTATAATTAGGAAATTGTTTGGACTTGTATTTCTTAGCGATATTAAATAACTGTAGCTAAGCCTTAGTTCTCTGTGGGATTCGACTCCGGACTTTTAGACCGGATTATATTTGCAGCGACCGCTTATCCTTTTTAGGACTTGAGTTGGGTATGATCAAATTTTGGCGCCGTGCATGGCGATCCAAGTCGATGAATCTGGTCGCATACTGAGTAACAGTCATGGAACCCTGCTGGAGACGCTCAAACTGCCTCCGATAGGCGTCTCCCTGAGTGATAGGGAGAAACTTCTCCAGAAATAGCTGCGTAAACTGCTCCCAAGTCAAAGCTAGTGATCCGGTTGGTCTAGCCAAGCAATAATCTCTCCACCAAGTCTTGGCGGATCCAGACAAGCGGAAAGTAGCAAAATCGACCCCATTGGTCTCTACTATCCCCATGTTCCTGAGAACCTCGTGACAGCTGTCTTGATAATCCTGGGGATCCTCAGAAGATGCACCACTGAAAGTAGTAGTAAAGAGCTTGGTGAACCTTTCCAATCTCCATAAAGCATCGGCAGACATAGCTGCTCCATCACCGGTCTGAGCTACCACACCCGGTTGAACTGATCCAACTGGCTGAACTGCTAGAGTCTGAAAGTGGGGAGCTACTTGCTTTGGAGTTCGAGTAGCAGGAGTCTGGGCTCCTCCTCCAGTCTAAGAGACGGTTGGTACTACAGGAAGCAAGCCTGCCTGGGTGACGCTCTCCATAAGGCCCACTAGATGGACCAGAGCATCCTGGAGTACTGGGGTAGCAATAAACCCTTCCGGGACCTGAGTTGGGCCCACCAGAACTGCTGGGGACGGAACCTCATCATCAAAGTCAACCTGAGGCTTCGCTGCTGGTGTTGCTGCTCTGGGTTGAGCTCTACCCCTACCTCAGCCTCTAGTACGGCCTCGGCCTCGCCCTCTGCCTCTCATGGGAGCTGCTGATGGGGGCTCGGGCTGCTAGTCAGTGGATGAGGAAGCGTGTGTTCTCGCCATCTGCGAATGAATAGAGTAGAAATTCAATTAGCATTAAGAAACCAAACCGCACGGCAGGAAGGAATAAATGTGAAGTTTTTCCTAATTCTGTAGCCTCTGGGGAATAATTACAGACGTCTCTGTACCGATCCCTCAGACTCTACTAAGCTTGTCTGTGAACTGTGAGACCCGTGTAACCTAGAGCTCTGATACCAGCTTGTCACAACCTGGATTTTCTACCCTCGAAAGTCGTGATGGCGCCTACTAATGTGAGCTAGGCAAGCCAATTATTTGAGCAAATTACTTCTTTATCCAATTTATACTTTTTAACAATTATAAAGCAATAAAGTGTAAACAGCGAAAATTACAATAAGCGAAAGAAATGCAGTAAATTATTTGAATATATGTCTAGTACAACAGTTTGAACCTCAACCTCCCAGAACTGGTGTCGCAGTACCACAGATGATCTAGGAATACTATATACAAAGTCTGAAAATAAACGATACACTATTTTTGAATTAAGGAAATAAAATAGGAAATAAGGGATAGAGGAGACGCCAGGGCTTGCTGACGCCTGCAGGTCTACCTTTGATCTCCGCATGAACTGAAAGTAGCCACCCAATCTACGATCCAAAAGATGCTCCAGGATCTGCACATAGTGCATAGTGTAGTATCAGCACAACCGACTCCATATGCTGGTAAGTGCCTAGCCTAACTTCGGTGAAGTAGTGACGAGGCTAGGACCAGACTACTAAATAAACCTGTGCAATTCAACTATATACAGCGGAAAAGAAGAACAGTAAAATACAGTTAAGTATGGAAGGGGTAACATGTTGTGGGGGAAATATCAATTTAGAATAGAAAAACAACGGAAAATGAAAGAAACAACGTATCTCAAATATCAACAAGGAATCTGAAATCAGTAAATGCACGGCATCACCCTTCGTGCTTTTACTTTTGTCTTCACCAAGAAATCAAGTAATGGAAATATGCACGGCATCACCCTTCGTGATTTTACTCTCGTCCTCACCATATAATCAATATAATTGGCACGGAATGGTACATCATGCGGAACGGCATCACCCTTCGTGTTTTAACACTCTCTCACCAAAATAATACACGGCATCACCCTTCGTGATTTAACTCTCTTCCTCACCCAAACAAATATCACAAACAATAGGGCAAGAAAATAAATAAAGTTATAATAAGATCCCGGTAAGGGAACAATAATTCAAAAACAAGTCTCGGCAAGGGACAAAAATCAAAACAACAATATCCCGGCAAGGAAGACATTCTTTTCTCTTTTTCACTTTTACTTCATAACTCACTTTACAGCTTGAGCTAATGCTCTAATAGAGTTCAATTTACCTCTTACACATTCATATTTTATTGCACAACTTGAGCCAACGCTCCTCAATATTTGAATGCCACAATTACTTCCACAAACTTTGCCCAACAATAGAAATCATCACAAAAGTATGAACAATACAACGAAGTCATAATAATCACAATATAAGACTCACGAGCATGCTTGACACCAACATATAGATACTCGTCACCATGCATATATGTCGTACTCAACAAATACCACATAGCAAATAGGACTCGACTCCTAATCCCTCAAGCTAAGGTTAGACCAAACACTTACCTCGATGCCACGAACACAATTCACGTCTCAGCTATCGCTTTACCCCTTGATTCCACCACCAATTCGCTCGTATCTAGTCACAAGTTACTTAATTACATCAGTAAACGCTAAATGAATCAATTCCAATGCATGAAAATAAGTTTTCCAAAGTTTTACCCAAAAAGTCAAAAATAGCCCCGGGCCCACATGGTCAAAACCCGAGGTTCGAGCCAAAACTCGATTACCCATTCCCCCCACGAGCCCAAATATATAAGTTATTTTGAAATCGGACCTCAAATCGAGGTCCAAATCCCCATTTTTTGAAAAAGACCAAAAACAATCATTTGTTTCTAGATTCTTGTCTTAGCTTACCATTGTTAGAGTAAAAGTAGAAATGGAAATTAAAATCATTTATAATAGTGCAAATTTAGTTAATTCATTTACTCTCGTCTATTATATATATACTCATAACACCTAATGTAACTCCATGTGGAAATCGACCTCGACTCTGATTGGTTCCTGTTCTTCTAACGTCCGTTTCCACTCACTGTTGAGTATGGATTTAACTTGGATCACTTTTCCTTTACGGTCTTCGCAATAACGGCCATTTACCATCATTAAGTTATTTGGTATTGACTCACACTTAAACTGAGGTTTGAGTGTCAGAATGTTGATTTTTACATTTATGTGTGACATTTTCCACAAAATTGATTCTCTTATCCCCACAAAACTGATTAAATGAGAATGTTGTATATTTGACTTAAATTATTACGGTAATTTAGAAATACAGTCAACAATTTAAATTATTTTGCAAGATTATCAAAGTTGGAGATGAACTATTATTATAACTTCAAAGAAAGTTTTAATTTTTTTAGAGTACTGTCAATCACTTTCTTATCAAAGTGGTAGATTACTTCCACAAAATTTATCTCCTTAATTATGGTTAAAATCTTGATAGATTTATTTAATCTAAACATTTAAGTTTAGGATGAGCCCAATCAAGTCTATCCCTGTGCCAAATATAGCCGCCTCCTGAGTCCTGACTGCAGGTCAAGGCAGGGAATGCTATATATATAAGACCGCGTTCTTTGCTTACATATCAATCAAATACAAATTTCATTTTCCAGAAGAAAAAGAAAATGGGCACAGTTCCTTCACCGCACTTTGTAATCTTTCCTTTCATGTCTCATGGCCACACCATTCCTCTTCTCCACCTCGCCACCCTTTTGCGCCACCGTTTCGTCGCCGTCACCCTTTTCACCACCCCAGCAAACGCCCCCTCCATTCGTGATTTTCTACAAGATGAAACCATCTCCGTTATTGAGCTCCCTTTTCCTAAAGATGTAGATGGTATTCCTACTGGTGTTGAAAATACTGAGAAGCTTCCCTCCATGTCCTCTTTCGGTCAATTTGCGAGAGCTACTAAGCTGATGCAGCCGCTGTTCGAGCAAGCTTTACTAGGTTTGCAGCCACCTACATGTATAATATCTGATGCATTTCTTGGATGGACTCAACAATCTGCTGAAAAATTTAGCATTCCGAGGTACTTTTTTTTTGGTATGAGTATTTTCGCCACGACCCTATACCAAGTTCTTGGCATAGAACGTCCTCATGCCGAAGCTATTTCACCAGACGTGCCTTTTACGTTTTCAAGCTTTCCATGGTTGAAGCTCACCAGAAATGATTTTGAGCCTCCTTTTGGAGATCTTGAGCCAAAAGGTCCAGCCGTGGACTTTATGTTAGAGCAAGGTACTTAATTTTCTGATCAACTCATAAAGTTTAAAATCACGTTTATGTTTATGTAATTATATATGCCTCAATATGCCTCAACCCTTCACATTGGATCAAGAGTCTTTTTCATGAGCCAAGCATGTGATAATATATTTCTTTTGCGTCGTGGTGAAATTTGGATGCAGGACTAAATTAACCGTGATGATTCCAATAGTGGAACTATTTGGGCCTCAATTGAATAATCCCCTTCGCCGGATAATTGTGATGCATGTTAAAAAAAATATTTTTTATGGATATAATTAACTTCTTGAATCCCTTTTATATAAAAACTTTTAGTGTAATGTTTTTTAGATTCCCTTAGAATTTACCGGCTCGGATTATTGCACATTGAGATTATGTCCTTCTCAGTTAGAGAGTATAAACTTTGAGTAGTTAAATATATTTATGCGTCAACAGCTGTTTCCCTAGCAAAGAGCCGTGGCATGATAACCAACAGCTTTTACGAACTGGAACCAAGATTTGCAGACTATTGGAACCAACACCTCGGACCAAAGTCCTGGTGTGTTGGGCCTCTTTGCCTAGCCAAGCAGCCCATGACAGCAAACACAACACACCCCGACAACAAACATGAAACATGGATGCAATGGCTCAACAGTAAGTTAGCCGACAGACAACCTGTTCTGTACGTCGCATTTGGGACTCAGGCAGAAATTTCCACCGAGCAAATACAAGAAATTGCCAGAGGACTAGAATTATCAAACACGAGTTTCTTATGGGTGACAAGACAAAAAGTTTTGGATCATCTAAAAGGGTTTGAAGATAGAGCATTGATAGTGAAAGAATGGGTAGATCAGAGTGAGGTATTAAAACACAAAAGCATCAAAGGGTTTTTAAGTCACTGCGGATGGAATTCTGTTATGGAAAGTATATGTGCTAAAGTGCCCATTTTAGCACTACCCCTCATGGCTGAGCAGCACTTAAATGCAAGATTTGTGGTTGAGGAAATCGGTGTGGGATTGAGGATTATGCCAAGGAATGGATCAGTAAGGGGTTTTGTGGAAGCAGAAGAGGTTGAAAAAATGGTGAGAGAGTTAATGGAAGGTGAAAAGGGAGAAGGAGTGAGGAAGAAAGTGAAGGAAATGGGAGAAAATGCATGGGAAGCGATGAAAGAAGGTGGTTCATCTTGGTCAACATTAGGCCTCCTTATTGATGATGCTTGCGACGGAAAAATTAAGTAGTTTTAATTGATGTTTAAAAGCCAGCTTTGGCCATATTTTTGTTCAATAATAAGCTGTTTGCTTTAAGTATTCTATCAAATAAGGAGTTTGGTAGTTTATTAATGTTGTATGCTATGGTTAGTTTATTGTTACTGCTACAACATATATGTGGGCTTGCACCTAAGAGTCATTTTGGGCACCTCTTGTGTAAATCTCCCTCTTCCTAGTATAGATGGAAATCTCGATATAAGGGTTCCATCCTTCTATTTCTTTTCCGGGTCCTTTCAATGTTTGGTATACATTTGAATTCCCACCAAGAAGTTTTACATTGGTGGTTAAGTATTTTTCAACAATTGCGACTCTATATATATATCCGGAATTCGAACTCAAAACTCTGAATTAAGAATGAAATAGGACTTATCAACTTCACTGCAACAACCTTTGTTGTTCAACATTCTCCTATTGGTGGTATGGAAGGTCGATATCTTATGGAGTCTATTTTTCTTATGTTTTCTTTTACTTTTTAAATAATTTATTTGTGATTGCTGTATTAAGTCAAGAGCAGACTTTTTTGAAAGTTTCAAGGGAGTCATGAATGCTGCCACTTGATCATTCAATAGCGCCAAAGGCGATAAAAGTGGCCACAACATGAATTTGACGAACTGTTGCTTTCCCATAATTAATGGCGTTTCCTAAAGAGATATTTTTAGATACTACTGATAAGGTAACCGCGTCACTCTCTCAATTAATGCAGTTTCCCATCCTCGCAATTTCTAATTGACTGAACAAATTCTGGAAAGAACATTTCCCCATATATGTGCATAACAATAGTGGTAGTACTAGGAGACAGTTACTTTACCACGTTCAATGTCTGCAAATTTATGTTAGGCACCACTGAGAATGACAAGACCGTGTGGAGCCTTCTGAAGAGTAAAATCTTTCTAGGCCACATAGATCCATTCATACTTCCAAAATATTTTCTGCATGGACCAATGTATTGTAAGTCCGTCTGAATCATTGGACCAATATAAAATAATCAAATCTGGCATTGCACCATACGCTGTGCAACGTTATCATATTGTGCTATACCATGCAGAAAAGAGACCCTAAAGTATTAAGTACGGACGTGAGTGAGGTGCTAAGATCCATGAAGGGATCATGAATTTTAGTGTCCCCTAGAGTAAGAACAATGTTGTCTGTATTTATTTTTCTTTATATGTAGACCCCATAAGTCATAACGTTTTGATTGTGTTAGATCTAAAATTATTTCATTACATTTGTAATTTCTCCTAAAATGGTTTCTTTGCACATGGTTCGCTCCACTATAACAAAATCGAAGAGAAGCTAAAAACCAGTTAGAATCCCACAATAGCTGGGAGAAATTAGTTACATTATTGAGTTAAGAACTACAATAAGGACGGAGCTTGGGAAGGGAAGTATAGGTGAGAGGAGTCGAGTTTGTGTCTGCTCACGGAAGGACCCCAGCTAGTTCTCCGTCTAGTTAGATGAAACAATTGTCCAGAACACAGTAAAAATAAGGATATAAGTTGGATGATATGATTATGGAATGGTGGATTATTAAACAGGGGCTAGGTATTACATGAATGAAGTGAAATTACAAATACAGATTGTAGTCTATCGGTAAAATGATTTTCCTACAATTGGACTCTAGTAGAGTACGATTTTTGATTAGTAAGTAAAATAAAATTCCTACTTTAGCCTTGAAACGAATCATCGACATTGTAATTAACGCGTACAGAAGAAGATCTGGGTATTCTACGAAATGTGTTAACAATACACACATTAATAGTGCCGTCATTCAGCTATCATTAATCCATACGGAATACTATGTTATGTTGCTAATATGTCGTATTAGAAATACAGTATCATAAAATACTGAACGCGCAGTTATTCAATACGGTATCTAATACGGCCTCCAAACACAACCAAACGACGGGGCAAAGCTAGAATCAAGTGCTAACAAAGTGTATCATATTTAACTATATAATAAGTGGAAGTCCCCTTGGACCACGAATGGCATTTTCGTAAATATAAACTAGTAGTCATATTATATTAAAAAGAAAAAATTAAATTATAATCATTCTTGTTTGATACTATTAGACCGTATTGCTTTAATAAATTTTAATTGTCATTTTATTTGTCAATACGATATACCCAACCCTCACTGATATTTGAGTAGTTAATTTCCTTGTTAATTTTCAATAAATATTTTTTTTGTTATTAACTAATTATATCATGTGGCTTTTATCTAGGCTACCACTTATATTAATGTGGTGTCTTTTTCTTTGGCTTTTAATAATATACTAGTATAGTATCCGCGCGATGCGCGGATAAATTATAAGAAAAGAATAGTTTAAAGAGAAATAGCTGTTGCTTATCGTAAATATATGTTGTAGATGATAGCGTTAAATTGTACTCAAAATTCATCGCAACATAGTAGTAAGATGTATTTTTTTATCATATGAAGTAAGATAAGATAATGGATCCACGTTCAACCACATTAAGAAAATGGCATAAAGGATGGGAATATGTATTATAGTGATTCCAAACACTATTAATGTTTATAATGTACGATGGCAAATTTATATATACATAAAACCTTTATAGGAGACCTTTGTGTAAAACTTTCAACTCAATGTAGACGCCATGCAAAGAAAATCAAGCCGTTTACAAATTATTGTTCTATTTTTCTTCAGAAACCATTGTTGTATATGAAAAACATAAATATCTATGTTAATTTGAATTATTAAAAAAAATTTAAGTTAATTTTATATTATAATTTATACAGGTATAATGTAATGCAAGTATAATTTGGAAGAATTAATATTTGTAAGTAGTTCATCAAAGTTTAGTCGTCATACAAATTTGATTTTAAATTAGGCGAAACAGATTATAAAGTATTACTATACAGGAGAATTATATATAATTAACTAAATAGCGTAAAGTAATGTTTTATGGAAATATTTTATTATTCATGATTAATTTTTATCTTGTTAAACTTGTGTTATTTGAAGGAATAATGTAGTGTTATTCCATTATCTTTTGCATTTAATGTTAGACTCTTAAGAATCAAATATAATAAAATGATAGATAATGTTGCAAACAAAAACTAAACTTTCATTAATTATAAATTTAAAGGTAGTTGTACAGACGGTTTTCCCACTCAGCTTCAAATTTAACAACATAAACCCAAAATTGTTCACTTGGCCAAACTTCGTGATAAATGTCAGTTAAAATTGTAGCTAACGGTTGCCCAAGTGAGTCTACCAAAATGAGTAAAGCTTCCCAATCTAATAAATTAATTTTGCCTATAGAATCAATGAGATGATCTCGAGTAATTTGATATTTTGTAATTTGTTCGTCTAAAAAAGGCCTAATCTCTCTAAATTTTTTATCTTTTTCTCTTCTTTTTGCCCGTTCATCTCTTAACTTATTTTGTATAGATGTTGGAATTTTCCTAATAACTTCAGCCTTTGAGTCTGATTTGTTGTACGAAAAAATGCTGCGACGGCGAAATCTTCCACATTGGCCCAGTTGTTGAATTTGGTAATTCGAACTTGCATTAATTTGAATCACTTCTTGTTTAACCATATCTGAAAATAGAGGAATAAAACGATAAGAATCTCTATAACAAATCGTTGTGATAATATAGGAAATGCATATTAGTTGGAACTAATAACTGATTTATACAAACTGTTAAAACAAAATTGTTAAATTTATGAATGAGAAACATGTGTACAGGATATAAAGCTTCCTTGGTTCAACATGGACCGCCAAGAAAAAAATATAAATAAATTTGTAGTAATTTTTTCGAAATGTTAAAGTAGTTGACAATATTTGCAATATTAAAATGTAGTGTTAAAACTTTATAACTTACAGCAATTGTGTGCATGTAATGAATACTGTAAAAGCAGACTTCATGTTATGGTATATTACTATATGTGTATTTACGTCCGCAATGTAATATAATTAAGTTTACTAATAAGATGACAGCACAATAGAATTATTACATAATAAATTACCCTATTCACATAAAATGTAGTATATTCATGTACAGAATTATATCATATATATAAATTAAAAACACTTACCATAACTGATATTATTGGGGTGGTCAGTTTGGATGTTTGAGTATTAAAAAATATAATTGAATTTGGTAAATGAAAATCGACATTCTGTACTATAGGGACTGTAGTGAAATTTCTTAAGTTTGAAAAATAAATATAGATTGCAATTAAATTATACATGTGAATATATTAAATGTAGGACAGTGAAGGATCTTGATGGTAACAGAAAATGAACCTGAAATAGAAGTAGATTGTTGCTGCAGCTTATTTCATTCAGTTAGATTTTTAAGAATCACAAGAACAATCATAAGAAGGCTAAAGTTCTCTATATATAATGGCTATGTTAACTGCTGAGAAGTTGTGAAATGTGAAGTAGTGGGGAGATGTGAAGTAATGGGGAGGAAAATGAAGATTGTGGATGGTAGTGGTATAACATGTGTTAAAAATGAATAGTCAAGCAACTGCTTATTAAACATGTGAAAACGAAAACTGTAAGTATTGCAACACATTTGACACGATTCGATAAAATAGTAGAATGCAAATGGTAAGGCTATAGATTCCTAAAATTTGACTATAACTATACAAAAATCGTCCAGCTTATTATTTAAATGCCTTTATGTATACTTATAGTGTAAGTTAATTATAGTTGTGAAAATGAAGTGTTGCGTAGGTATACATTTTCAGGAATTTTTATCATAAGGTATATACGTCGTATCATATTAAGTGCTATCTGAATGATGTGTTAAAAACTAAAAAGTGATTACTGAGTTTGCAAGAAACTTGTCATAGCGTATACTTCTAATCAAAAACAACATATTGAATTGGGAATTAAACAGTAGGAAATGGTAGTGTTATATGTTTGTATTCGACAATTTTAGTGAATAAAGTTCATCATGTGGTGTAGCGAAGTAAATACATAATGAATCGCAAAGTTTGGTAGAATTCTAAACATCAAATAGTACAAAAATGTTCTTTATAAATAAGAAAGTAGTAAAATTTGTTATAACAGAATGATTTTTATCACTAACTGTTACATATGGGAAGATCAAATACTGTTTTCTTCTTTATATAAATTTTATCGATATTATTTCCGGAAATCGGTGCATTTAAATGCTCTTGTAAAACTATAGGGGCCAGCAAATGCATTGTTTGTGGTCGCTATCATGTAGAAGACGTCTCCCAACATACGTGTTGTTCTAGCATGACGACCAGATTGTGCAAATTAATTGTGGCTATAGTCTGCGCATAGATACATGTAATATAAGAAAGATAGATTGTATCAGAGAAAAAAATGATGTAACAGGGAAATGTTCTGCTATCACTCAACATTATACTGACTTAACAGTTGATGAAATTTAAAGTAATACAAACTGCAACAACTGATGCCTATGTATGTTTACCTCATTTGTCCTCCCATTACTATATTCATTGATACTCTTGTTGCAGGGAACAATAGTAGGCCACACTTTTGATCGAGCTTGAACATAAAGGGTGAGAGTCTGTGTAGACGGCTTGAATTTTCGGCTTGTTGATCTCACACGCAATTAGTAGTTTAATAATATCATCTCATAATAATGCAACTACAGGAACTATTAAATTGATGTGTACAGAAAGCTAACATCACTAAAAATGAAATTTTTGTGTTTGGGGATATGAGGAAATATTTGGGAAGGCATCAGTATGGTTAAGATCCAAATATATTCATCATTGACACATCATTGACATATCCTCTAATTAGCTAACGCTGAGTTATAATTTTCATTTACTCATTCTTCTGTTTAGGTATATGAGCGTAAAAAAGCACCTCTAATTACATTAGTTAGCTCAGGATGTCTAGAGTAATCATTTGCTGTGTTAAGGCATTTACATTTCCTGGTGATGCGTGCACCATATTTTTTATTAGCAGACTACAAGCACTTGTACTGCCAGTACAATGAGCCATTTTAAGTGAACTGTTGTATTTCATTTTGCTCAAACAGCGTATACATCTTGTGTGTTTACTACCACAACATTTGCAAGGTAAATCGTTTGCATATCGTTCAATCTGTTATCTTTGTAATAGTTCATGTATATATTAGGAGTCTATATATACAAATACCTTATATGGTTGAAACTGTAACACATTCATTGGTAAAAGTATTATGATGTATCAGCTAAATCGTCAGGATTCTGCAGCAACAGTAGTTATAGCTTCTGCCAAGGGGCGTATTTTCACAGTTGAAATGTCATAATTGAGTGAAATCTGGGAAGGAGCAAGTATCATACAAAGGCTTCTCTATTTTGAATATATACTCGCTTTTGTCTGCACATGGTCCACAGGTAGTTGCTATTTGCCTGCAATATGTAAAATTACCATGTATTAAAAGTGATTTATCTCAGAAAATAATTGAAGGAAGAAGCAGAAAACATAAGCATAAATTTCAGCTAGCCATCTCTTCCAGTGGAGCAGGAGCAAGATAGTATTTATTATTTACTTTGTCAGGAGTGGATGTTAGCCTGAAATAAGTATTTGAATCAACTCAATGACCCTTTAAAGTAATTCTCTACCATGTATTGAGTTCTTTGATTTGCATTTCATAGTGATTTAATAGATTGTGCTTTGATAGGAATGAAAGATATAGAAATAGGAAAATAGACAAACAACTTACACTATCACTCCAGTTAAGGCTGGATGTAAGTAGTCTTCTTCCTGGAATAGAAAGAACAAATATGTTTCAGCTAAGAAAAACATGTAATTCAATGTTAACTTAAGTCGCATGTGTTCTGTGCCGTTTAATTACAGGATAACATACTGTGAGCTTTACTACCATGAGAGCAGATATCATACAAAACATGAAAGGATTATCGACTTACAGTGAAGAACTCCACCAAAGTCTTGCTATCATACTCGCACACTCTTCTTTCTAAATAATGTAAACCAAGCAAAAGACTATGAGGATAAATTCCAAACAATATATGTTCTGAAAAGCAAATGTGCTATTGAGAGGGTATGTAACATAATTTTAAAGCTAAACCAGCAGAGGCAATGTACCTCCATTGCCTTCTTTTCCTTTTCAGGTCGTCCTCGCACATAATAAGCAGCACCTCACTGAAAGAAAATTCACACCATAAGATAAATTAAGTGTCTACGAATCAATATAACACTTAGTTCACTTGTGAGATCAATTTCAACATGTTAGGCTCCATATGGAAAAGGATTTAAGATACTGATACACTGCCTATTTCCTTCTTATGCGAGGGTCTACCCGGAATACCATCTCTACTCGGCCGAAGTAAGGGTAACATCTGCATACACACTATCCTCCAAAACCCCACACTGGGCAACTGATCCACTTTACAGCCTAAAGCTTTTTGTATAGTATGACTAATCCAAAAAAATAAGATTTCTCACACTACTATATGAATGATTGTCATAAAGATTTACTTGTAAGTACCTTAGAAGTAACCTAATTTTCAGAAAGGTGATAGATGGTAATATAAACTTACGGAAGTGGCTCCTTGTGGTTACATCGAAAGTACAGGTTCTAGCAGGGTGTTGTGGTGTACCTCTGTGAGCAATGCATGCTGATATATTCACCCCAAAAGAATCAGTATTTAATATTTAGACGAACACAAATAGAAAATTTGAAGAGGAATAACAACCTACCAAGATCAAATACACGCCTGTAATGGTTGATGTAAGCAATCATTTTCTCAGCATAATCAAATCCAGGATTCCATACCAATGACACATACCCAAAAATCCAAAACACCATGCATAAGCCGTAAGTTTTCTTCTATCTAAACATATGTTATTAATGAAGACTGTAAAAGAATTAAACAGTTAGATGTATATTCCAAAAGCAGTAGGTATCAATTTTTTCGAGTTTTGTTAAAAGGGAAGGTTTAACAGAATGGAAAGGAAACTGTGCGCTTGAACTCCATCAACTACCTGTGGAATTAAGAGATCAAAATTAGACCTTCATAAAACCACTCAAATATTATGTGTAAATACTATGTAAAGTGTATAAGACTATATTGTTGAACTGGATATCTGCATTTTAATTGCGTCACTATACTTCAGACTTGAGGTAGTAGATTTTTAATTATGAATTATTGGCAAGTAATGTATTGTTGGCAGCAAAATACATGTGAAAATATCATAGTAATGGTGATTTATGAGCAGAGATAGATATCACATGGTAAATGCACTTTTCATTCACTGATCGTAGAACTCGTTGGAGAGAAATGTTAAATATGTGTAATTTGAATTCAATTGTAAAATTGGTCCGTCATGAATGATTAACGAAAAGTTGAAAAGATGTAAGAAAATAAAGAGTAATAGAAAAGACGGTATTGTTAAATTGAATGTATACGTAAGAGTGCATTGTGGAGTAAAAGCTGAAGTTTTATACGCTTGTATGCGTGTACGCGGCCATTCATCAGAGGGATAATATCTTCATATAAAAACTGGAAATTATGAAATACTGTTTATATTATCATATTTGTGAACCTAAAGTATAGGAAGTAAAAAATATGGTAAAATAAATAATTTTTTACTTAAATGCATGGTAAGACTGTAAAATAAACGCAATATAGTATGGTGAAAAGTTTGCGAAGTAACACAAGTCTTTCAAGGGTATTCCACTGCAGATAAGTGTGAAGAAACTGAAGTAGAGTCTTACCTTGTCATAATTTCCCGTGGTGTAGTCGCCATTGTTAGAGACATTGCAATTGACGTCTTGATTGGCATACTAATGCATTCCCTCTCCAATTTGCATAAGGCTCGGTACATGTACACTTAATTATCTCATTGCTGTTGTGGAAATAAAATTTGAAGAAAGCAGAAGGCTTTATTATAAGTTATACCTGCACTACTACCATTAAAAGTAACTTTTTCTAATAATATAACAGAAATTGCTACCAAATGACATTGTTGAATTCCAAGTATGTTTCCGTCATATGATAGACTATTATTAACTTTGACTGCATCAACTGCAAACACAAACATGTTATTAGCAATAATATAATCAATTTGCTTTCAAACAAATATTAAATGTGTAAAAAAAGTAAAATGATAGCAGTAAAACATACCTAATGAAGTCGTGAACTATTGTTTGTGGAGTTTATTTACAATATGGTTTAGCAAAGAGAGAAGCATCAGAACAAAAAATTTTGCAAATTGTATTGATGTTTCCTTTCATTCTCCAAGTAAATTACGGAAAACCTCTTTGTAAACCACATTTATCGCTGCATTTGATATTTCTCCATCATCGTCATAAACCAAAATCTTTAATCCCTTTCTTTTTGTAACCCGTGATAAAGCAACATAAAGCTGGCCATGTGTGAAGACTGGTTTTTTCAGATATAACCCAACATGAGATAAAGATTGTCCTTGACTTTTATTTATCGTCATTGCAAACGATACAACAATGGGAAATTGTCTTCGTTGGAATTTGAAAGGTATTCTTGCATCAGATGGAGTTAATGACATTCTCGGAATGAAGACCTTTTGTCCAGCCATATTTTCCGATAAAATTTTTGCCTCAATAACTCGATCTCCCAGTCTAGTGATGATTAATCTTGTTCCATTACAAAGACCTGAAGATGGGCCTATATTTCTCAATAACATCACTGGGACACCAACCTTCAAAGTGATAACATGATTTGGAATTCCAGAATACTTAATAGTGTTTAGAAATTCAGGTGTATGTACGTGTTCCAAACCTGTACAAGCGTCGTCTGACATGCAAATTGTATCGGAACTTAGAAAAATTTTTGGTTGACAATTATTTACCGAAATCATGTATTCGTTGATTGATTCAACCATGTCAAGAGTGGGAGCAAGAATTCCTCTTTTTTGCAGGTAAGATATATCACTGCAATGAGTTAAAAAATTCGGATATGTACTTTCCACAATAGCTGAAATTGGATCCTCACAATTATTGATGATAAGATCACCAGGGATGTGAACTTTATCGATACCATCAATTGAATTTCCAATAGTACCATCACCTATTGCTAAAATCCATTCAGAAAATTGTCTTAGCTCATTCAGCTGTGAAGCTTCTTGATTTCCTTCCAATCTCATATTTTTTGTTAGCTTTAAAACTTCACAATTATTCCACAAATATGAAGAATTAAGGGTAGCATTAACAATATCTTGTCTAGTACCTTTAGGAATGACTGGAAGTATTTGTCTAAAGTCACCACTAAGAACAACAGTTTTTCCTCCAAATGGACGATCTAAATTGGATGGATGTTAAAATCTAAGAATATCTCTAAGAGTTCTGTCTAGAGCTTCAAAACAATATCTGTGCATCATTGGTGCTTCATCCCAAATAATTAACTTTATCTTCACAATTAATTTTGATAAAGGAGTACCTTGTTTGATATTACATGTTGAATCTTCAGTTGCATTGAGTGGGATTGCAAATCTAGAATGAGTTGTCCGACCTCCTGGTAATAAAAGAGAAGCAATGCCGCTTGATGCAACTGTTAAAACAATATCTCCTTTACATCTGATGGCAGATGACAATGTCCTCCAAATAAATATCTTCCCAGTCCCTCCATGACCATATAAAAAGAAAAATCCACCTTTATCCTCATTAACTGATTTAATAATTTTGTCATAGACTAATTTTTGCTCACTTGTCAATTTCTCCAATAATTGCTCATGTTCCTTAGATAAAGAGCACCTATTATAACGCAGTTCTTCACAAATTAGTCTATTGGTGTTGTCAATTTCTTTTTCATTGAAAATCGGTGTTGGCATGGTTGGAAAATCGTATAATGTTCTTTCGCAACCTTTCAACACATTTTCCAACTTTTGTAGACAACGATTCTTTATTTCATCGTTTGATATGGCAGCATCTAAAAAACCCAAATTATGTAATTAAGTAATTAATTATACACATACATAGTTGGCATAAGTGATATAAAGATATGAGCAAAATGATTTATTAAAAATAGAAAAAGCATAATTACTGTTATTTTACTTCATTGGAAGGAACTTGTCACGACCCAAATTCCCAAACCTGATCGTGATGGCGCCTCTCGTGAAGACAAGTCCAGCCAACTAACCCAAATCACCTTTTTAACAATTCTTAAACATTTTGAATAGAAAATACAGCTTAAATGACGTTT
>MU776433.1:0-12578 GCA_026770625.1 Nicotiana glauca
CAAAGTTTAATTAAAACGGCTGAGTTTGTAAAACAGTATAATCAACAGGACTGAGTTCAAGTAGTATGTCAAATAATGAGGAAAACAGTGATAAAATCCCCGAAGGGTTCAAATAATTAGCACGAAGCCCAACTTTGGCAATCAGCCCAAATCATGATAATATCAAATAGGATTTAGTCAAATACACGGTAAAATCATCAATCGGGACGGACCAAGTCACAACCCCCAATGGTGCTCTACCCACGCTCGCTATTCGGCATGTAAGTCACCTCAATATAGCACTACGGTATGCAAATCCGGCGTTTCAAACCCTCAGGATATCATTTACAATCATTACTCACCTCGAACCGGCAAAATCTCTAGATCGCGATGCCTTTGCCCCTCAATTCGGCCTCCACACGCGTCGAATCTATCCAAAACCACAATGAATCCGTCACAATATGCCAAGGGAACGAAAACCAAATAAAAATAATAGAAAAACAACAAGAATTCCCGAATTTAGCAAAACGCGAGCCCCAGGCCCACTTCTCGAAACTCAAAAACTTTTACACCAACGGATTTCTTATCTCGCCACGAGTTTATACATATCAAAAATCACAAGAATCAGAGTCCATTTGACCCCTCAAATCCCTAGTTTAAGATCTCTTAGGTTGAAGCCCTAAACCACCATTTTTTACCTTTAATTTCTTACGTTTTCAGCTCTAATCCATGTATTTACACTATAGAGTTCATACCTAATCAAAGCCCTTGAAACCCTCTTCAAAATCGCCCAAAAACTCTCCAAGTCCGAAGTGAAATATGTTACTCTTTCAAAATTTTGAGAAGATGAATTAAATATTTCTGTCCAGCAGAAACCGCTTCTGCGGTCAAAATGTCGCTTCTGCAGTCTCCTTCCGCTTCTACAGAAATTCCCATAATCCAAAAACCCACTTCTGCGACTTAAATCCCGCATCTGCGGCTTCGCAGATGCGGCTTCCCCAACCGCTTCTGCGTAATCAACGCCCAAGTTCCATCACCGCTTCTGCGGTCCAATCTTCGCACAAGCGAGACCGCTTTTGCGGTCCAAGCTTCGCAAAAGTGAAAATACCAGTTGCAGCAGACTTAGCAACATGCAAAATTCCAAAACTCTCCGTTTAACCATCCGAACTCCCCCCGAGGCCCCTGGGACCTCACCCAAAAATACCAATGCATCATACAACGTTATTCAAACTTTTTCCACTCATAAAAAACCCATCCAACAACACTAAAACCATCAATTCACATCGAATTCAAGCCTAAGTTCTTCTAAAACTTCTGAAACATGCATTCGATAAAAAACCCAACCAAATCACCTCCGAATCATCTGAAATTTTACACACACATCCCAAATCACTTAGCAAAGCTACTACAACTCTCGGAATTCCGTTCCGACCCTCGAATCAAAATCTCACCTATCAACCTAAAATTGCCAAAATACTAACTTCGCCAATTCAAGCCTAATTCTGCACCAGACCTCCAAAATCACTTCCGATCACACTCCTAAGTCACAAATCATCCCCCGAAGCTAAACAAATTATCGAAATTCATATCCGAGCCCTCTAACACATAAGTCAACATCCTGTTGATTTTTCCAAACTAAGCCTTCCTTAAAGAGACTAAGTGTCTCATTTCCTTCTAAAATCAATCCAAGCCAACTTGATCACGCAAGACACTGATAATGAAACATAAAGAAGCAGAAAATGGGGGAATCGGAGAGATAACCCATGAGACGACGGGTCGGGTCGTCACACGCAGATGCGGTCAGGGTTCCGTAGATGCGGGACCGCATGTCTTGAAGATTTGTCGTAGAAGTAGAGGAGGGGCAGCTTGGAGTGCACTGTAGATGCGGTTAGTGTTCCGCAGAAGCGGGACCACATCTGCGGAAGGTGAGCCGCTGAAGTGAAAAAGGGAGCTTGGTGGGGAACCATAGAAGCGGTATTTAGACAACACCTATGGAACCACAGAAGCGATCAAAGGACCGCAGGTGCAAAAAATGTTGGAGGCAGAGAGGGGTTTTAAAATTGGATTTTGGCCATTTCCTCTCATATTTTTGTGGCTTGGGCGATTCTTGGAGGGTTTCAAGAGAGGATTTTCATCATCAATGATAAAGTAAGTTACCCCTACATATTTTGAGTTAAATACATCAATTATGTATGGATTTGAGCATGCAATCTGCAGAAAACTTGGGGTTTGAGAGAAAACCTAGAATACTAGTATTCTTGGATTTTGACCATGATTTTGGGTATGGAATTTAGAGAAAATCATATATTTGAGTTCGTTAGTTTATGGGTAAACTTTATCTTTGGAAAATTTTTGAATTCCAGGCACGTGGGCCCGAGGCGTCTTCGTCAACTTTTCGCTCGGGGTTAGGAATTGTTATAAATTTGATTATAATGAGTACCTTAGAATATATTAATGGATTTACATAATTATTGGCTAGTTTTGGAGCGTTGTGCATCGATTCGACTCTTCAGAAGGGCAGGGAATGGCGGTTATGGATCTTCAGAGCAAGGTGAGTCTCCTTTCTATCCTTGTAAGAGGGAATTGTCCCTATAGGTGAAATAATTGATTATGTGCTCCTATTTGTGGGGGATACGTACGCACAAGGTGACGAGAGTCCGTGCGTAGCTACTATTATGCTACTGTCCGGGTAGTTAGGACCCAAAAGCATGCTATACTTAAATTATTTATGAACTTATTGAAAGCTTGAATTGCTTAAATCACATCGAATTAGTAAACGAATTTCTAAACAGATAAAACTTCATTTTCTTAAATGGTTAAGAGGATTTGTTTTCATTGGATAATTGCTCTGTGTGGACTTCTTGATTGACTGTCTGTATGTTTATTAATGCCTCGGCAGATTAAATAGATGTATCTATAGGCGCGTCGTCGACCCTCAGCAAGTGCACAGTTTATATTTCTATTGGAGCGGGTCATCGACATCGGAATAATATGCGCATGCTTGCATTGCTTATCCTGAAACTTATTGAAGTTGATATTGACTTTTTATGGCCGCTATAAACTAATAAAGATAACAAAAAGTAAATCTTTGAATTCAATTATTATTTGAGAATGTGTTACCTGTTTTCCTGCTCTATGAGTTATAATTGCTAGTTAAATCCATGTTATCCTCACACCTTCACCATATTATTATTGGACCACTAGTAAGTGTCGAAGTTGACCATCTCGTCTCTACTTCTTCGAGATTAGATGGGATACTCATTGAGTACACGTTGTTTTCGTACTCATACTACACTTCTGTGCATTTTTTTTGCACATGTATATGTAACTCTAGTGGCTTAGTGGCATCGTGACATGGTTGACACAGAGACTAGGTGAAATGTATTTTCTCGAGGCGACCCGTAGTCGGCAGAGTTTCTTCAATTATCTATATTTATTTTTTGTCCCATATTGTGTTCCAGACAGTTGTTGTACTTTATTTGATTTCTTAGAAATTGCTCATGCACTTGTGACACCGGGTTCTGGGATAATTTTGGAAGTATTTTGTAATAATTGCTTATCATTTAAATTTGATTGAGACAATTATCTTTTAAATTACTAAATTTTGAAGGAAAATGCTAGATTTCAAAAGTATTAAAATGGGAATTTGATTAAGTAATTTCATTGGCTTGTTGACAGCAGTGTCCGGCGCCATCGCAACCCTTAGTGGATTTTGGGTCGTGACAACATGGTATCAGAGCACTAGATTCCTGTAAGTCTCACGAGTCATGAGCAAGTCTAGTAGAGTCTCGCGGATCGGTACGGAGACATTTGTACTTATCCTCGAGAGGCTACATGGCTATTAGGAGTACTTCCCTTCTTGATTCCTCGTCCTGAGATTTGATTCCTTGAGGCTTAGGCCCTTGTTTCCTTCCTACACAATCTTACGTGACGCGAACTGCTTGTTATAAATCGAGAATTGAAGGATTTTAATTGTACTACGAACGTGGTGCGGGGTGTTTCTCCCCACGAGGTTGTGTAAGCTATTATCGTCGCCTTGTGGAAGGATATTCTATTGATTCAACTCACTAGCGGTACTTCTGAGAGACATGAGGCTAGGCACAGGTTGCCATGATATTTATGAATGATTATTCCGCAATATTAATATGATGGTACGATATTTGCCTACGTGTCGAGGTAGTGAATGACTTGAAGGGAGGTTTACTTAGTGCATGATCTAGAGATTTTATATTTTATTCCCGAAAAGGGGAAGGCAAACGGGGTGAGGATGTTCAGGTTTGGGTTGATAGGGTAACAAGACTCGGCATTTGCGAGTGTGGTGGATTTTTATTCTATAATGAGGTGCCGCTGTCGTTATTGAATGTACTAAATTTGCTGGCGTCATGATCTTCTACAATTGCCCTTGGAGCAGGATATTGCGGGTCAGTATCAAAGTGACAGTTAGAGATCGCGGGGTGCGGCGGTTCAAGATGGAACCGGTGTTTCTAAGGATGACGACTCGAGAAATATGATCTTCAGAAAGGTTTAAAGTTAGTAGTGATTTGTGGGTTCAAGTGCTACAAAGTTAGATTTCATCTAAGGCAACAATTGAGTAGCAAAGAATGAGCAAAGACATTTGGGAAGTGTCAGGTGGTGGCTAAAATTTCTAGAACGCCAAGTATAAGGAGCAAAGGGCGAGTAGTCGATTAAAGGGATGAGTTCCGCCCAAGTGGAAGAGTGGCATCATATAGGCATTTTGGTAGGATGACTACGCACCTTAAGGAGAGTTTGGAGTGATTTGAGAATTTTAGAGAATTGTGATTGGGGTCTACGGATCTGATTTGAAGTAGGGGTTCTTGCGCGGTAGGAGATTGGATATAACGGAAAGGAGCTGCCGGAAAAGAAGAAGGATACAACATAACTTTGAATTGGGAGGATGTTGCCGCAAATTTAATTTATGTCCACGAGGGGTGAATGGACTTGTGCAACTAGAAAGTGCGCTCGGACTCAGGTGGGTTATTCCCTGTGAGCCGGTTAGCGGTCGCATAGTTGGCGAAGCTTCTGCGAAGAATTTTATTGGTTATGCAGCGAAGGGATCGGTCGTGTGGATGTTATTGATGATTCTGAGTATAAAAGGGGATTTCTACGGTAAGATATCAAGAATATTAGTGGTTGATGGCGCAAGGTTATGTCAATAAGAGACTAAGAATCCTGGTGAACTCCAGAGTTGTGTAATAGTGGCTTCGAGCTAAGTGGGAGAGTCCCACCGTCTATCATTGGGTTGCATGGTTAATTTCTTGCGGGGTTTCTAGTTATTAGCATATTTATAGGCTATTTCAGCTACGGGAAAAGGCCAAAAGTGGTAATTTGAGCAAAGGAATTATTAAAGGTGGGCTATAGTTGGCCTTATTGTCCCATGTTCAGACTTGGGGGAAGGATTCAGGATTGTGTTTGTAAAGATGCAGGTTCCAAGGGCAGGGACTCTGCCAAGTGCATTACCAATGGGGTATTCATATGCTAGAAGATTTATGGAATTGATTATATTCGGGGCCAAGTAAGAATGGGTGGCTCTCAACAACGGTCCTAGTGAATTCAATAGATAAAGTGTGATGCCTAATGATTTCGAGCCTATAGGTGCATTTGAGAATCAAGCTTTTGCAGCAGCTTATGAGTGGAGGCCCAAAATGTTCTATGATATTTTGACTTGCAGTGTAACACTTGAGAGAAAAATGAGAAAGGACTTCAGATTCGTAGAAGGATTAGCAGAATGGGCATATCAGTTGATGGTGCAAATGAGCACATAAGGAAGGTATGAAATGGTTCATGTGATTTGAGACAGCATGGTCTCGCAGTTCAAGGTCACTCAGGGTGAGTGCGGATAGAGTGTGCTATGTGTTGAAAGGAATTATTGTTCCTACTAAGGCAGTCATGGAAAATCGAAGGAAGATATTTTGGTTAACCACAGTTGAGTTGGTGTATTATATTATGGCTTGTTCTGTGTAGGCGGATCCCGGAAGGGCTATGGTGGCTTAGACCACTACTTAGATGTTTGCCTATACTACGGTTATGAGAATTTACCTGTGTGCGGCTATGGTTCTCCTGAAGTGAGTCTAGAAGAAGGTTTTTATATGATGAAGTGTTAACTTATTAGTGGTTTCGGAGTTATGATGAGAATCGTGTTCTATTGCATGTTGGCATGATGGGTGCAGTGAGTGGTATAGAATTTGAAGTAAAGATGAAGGTAACAGCTCGGTGTGGACAAGGATGTCACAATCTCGGATGAGCAGGAAAAGAGTTTCGGTGTTTAAGGTAAGTTGGTATTATCTTCAGCGTCACTTGAGATCGGTGTTTTAGTGAAATAGGCTTTGCATCCGGGTTAATGATTCTTGATCGCTTTTCAACGTTAGTGCAGCCGGTGATTTGGATATACGAACCCGTTATTCATTTCAGAAGGTGGTGGGAGCATTTCCCACAAGAAGATAGTATAAGTGTGACATGTAGTCACTTGATTGATTAAAGATTTAAACCAAGTATAAGGATTGTGGTAATATCATTATATCAAGAATTTATACCTGGAGGGCACTTTGTTTATTGGTTTATGGACTATGGAGGTTCGCTCTGGTTATGATGGTTGTTATTATGCGTTATGAAAGAAATGAGAGTTATTATGGGCCTTGGAAAGTTTATTAGCCTAGTCAGTGCGACCAGAATCAGTTTGAGATCAGTGGATGGACTCAAACGTGAATATGGGCTCTATATCAGGCCAAACGTTTTCATTTCAGTAATGCGCTCCTTATGGGGGAGTGGTCAGGGTGTAATTTCATTGTTGGATATATCAAGTAGTGATACATTGCGACATGTGAGTTGTGAGACGGCTTGAGAAATTGCTTATATGTTGAGGTACGCGTAGAAATGATGTTATATGAGCAAATTGGCTCTTGAGATTTAGATTTGTATATCGCACCTCAGTGTGCTTGAGTTTCGTAACTTACAGTGCTATATGTCTGCTCAGGGATGGTATTATGCACTTAGCGTGCTTGTGACCGAAATTTGGTATTTCATTATAATAAGAAAATTTAGCTCGATATGCATCTCCTTATGTGATATCTATGTGTGGATCGGGTGGCACGCCGCCATGGGTATGTTATTTGTATCAGGTTGCACGCCGCAACGGTGTGATACTGAGTATAGTTTTCTATATGCTATTTTTGTATATCTTGCTTCCTATTTTCTAAGGAAAGTCCATATTAGTGCGTAAGTTAGGTAATTCCTTCCAGAGTTCATTTTCCTTTTTGTATCGCATTCTAATTGGTAGCCTATTGGCTCATTGTGGCATCATATGAGACTTTTGGTCATGTCGGGGTGGCTTATTGCCTGAGCAGTTCATACTGGGTGAGACGAGATTTTTGGATTTAGGATCAGTGCAATCTGATTACGTGAAATATATTAAGGAGCAAAGATCATTATTTTGTTCAGAATGAGGTTATGTTTCTTGTCAGAAGTATAGACTCAATGATTGGTTGACTCGGTAGTTGATTATGAATTTCTTCACATTTGTTTCATTGTGGCGGTATTGTAAGAATTAGAGCAAGACCTATGTAGGTCATGAGGTGCAATGAGGGCATCAGATTCGTGGAATTTCGGTTAATTCGACCAGAGGATGTTATTGTGGTTCTGTGAGTAAAGTTGTGCAAGCTATGAATTCAGCTAAGGTATGCACTCGTGTTTCGGGTTGCGTGTAGTTATTGATACGGGGAGCGTATGTTGGAAACAGGTCGAGCATAGAATTTCGGATGTTAGAATTAGGCTCTAAGGCTTATTTGCTCGAATCAAGGGAATATCTTCAGAATTGATCGAGCTAATGTGCTCAACTGAGTTGTGGTAGAATGGGAAGGTGCATGAGGTATTAAACAGTGATTTCAGACTACTTTAGTGTAGTTCTCAGCACGTTCGAGGACGAACGTAGGTTTAAGTGGGAGAGAATGTAAATACCCAACCGGTCATTTTGAGCTCTAGCACATTGTTCAGCAGTATGAGGCCATGAACAGCTTCATTTCAGGCATTATGACTTGTGTGCGTGGTCGGAATTAAGTTTCGGGAAGTTCAGAGTTGATTTGGAAAGAGAATTCTCATTTTGGAAGATTAAAGTCGAAAGAATTAACTAGGATTGGAATTTTGAGTAAACGACCTCGGAATCGGGATCTGAAGGTTCCATCAGGTTCGTATGACGATTTCAGACTTGGGCGTATGCCCAGATCATGTTTTGGATGACCCGATAGCGTTTTGGCGCTTATTGTGGAAGTTAGCATTTTGGAAGAAATTTCATAAATTTGTCTTGAAGTGCATTTCAGTGTTATCAATGTTTGTCTGGGATTTCGAGTCTGGGAATAGCTCCGAATGGTGATTCTGGAGTTGGGAGCGCGATCGGAAGTGAATTCGGAGGTCTGTAGGTCATTTTGAAGTCATTTGGCTAAAGATAGAAAAATTGAAGGTTTTTGAGAAGTTTGATCGGAAGTGGACTTTTTGATATCGGGGTCGGAATATGATTCTGAAAGTTGAAGTAGGTCCGTAATGTCGAATATGACTTATGTGCAAAATTTGAGGTCAATTGGACGTGATTTGATAGGTTTAAACATCAGAAATAGAAGTTTGAAATTCTAAAGTTCATTCAGTTTGGATTGGAGGTCGATTCATGATTTTAGTGTTGTTTGATGTGATTTGAGGCCTCGATCCAGTAGGAAACGTATTTTGGGATTGGTTGGTAGGTTTTGTTGAGGTCCCGGGGCCTCGGGTGGATTCCGGATGGTTAACGGATCAAATTTGGAATTTGAAGAAGGGCTGAAGTAGCTGATATCTGGTGTAACCGCAACTGCGAGGTTTTTGGCTGCAGGTACGGAGCTGCAGAAGCAGCCAGGAAGCCGCAGATGCGGTATGGGCGGAGGACAGCTGGGATCGCAAATGCGGTCAGGGTTCCGCAGAAGCGGGACCGCATCTGCGAAAGATTTGTCGCAGAAGTGGAAGAGGGGCAGCTTGGAGTGGACCGCAGATGCGGTCAGGGTTCCACAGAAGCGGGACCGCATCTGCGGAAGGTGAGCCGCAGAAGCGAAAAAGGGAGCTTGGTAGGGAACCGCAGAAGCGGTATTTGGACCACACCTGCGGAACCGCAGAAGCGGTCAAAGGACCGTAGGTGTGGAAAATGCTGGAGCCAGAGAGGGGTTTTACAAATCGGATTTTGGCCATTTCCTCTAATATTTTTGTGGCTTGGGCGATTCTTGGAGGGTTTCAAGAGAGGATTTTCATCATCAATGATAAGGTAAGTTACCCCCCTCCCCCACCTATTTTGAGTTAAATACATCAATTATGTATGGATTTGAGCATGAAATCTGTAGAAAACTTGGGGTTTGAAGGAAAACCTAGAAAACTAGTATTTTTTAATTTTGACCACGATTTTGGGTATGGAATTTAGAGAAAATCATATATTTGAGTTCGTTAGTTTATAGGTAAACTTTATTTTTGGAAAAATTTTGGATTTCGGGCTCGTGGGCCCGAGGGCGTCTTCGTCAACTTTTCGATCGGTGTTAGGAATTGTTATAAATTGGATTATAATGAGTACATTAGCATATATTAATGGATTTACATAATTATTGGCTAGTTTTGGAGCGTTTTGCATCGATTCGAGTCTTCGGAAGGGCATGGAATGCCGAATATGAATCTTCAGAGCGAGATGAGTCTCCTTTCTAACCTTGTAAGAGGTAATTGTCCCCATAGGTGAAATAATTGATTATGTGCTCCTATTTGTGGGGGCTACGTATGCAGGAGGTGACGAGAGTCCGTGCGTAGCTACTATTATGCTACTGTCCGGGTAGTTAGGACCCAAAAGCATGCTATACTTGAATTATTTACGAACTTATTGATAGCTTGAATTGCTTAAATCACATCGAATTAGTATACGAATTTCTAAACAGATAAAACTTCAGTTTCTTAAATGGTTAAAGAGGATTTGTTTTCATTGGATAATTACTCCGTGTGGACTTCTTGATTGACCGTCTATTTGTTTATTTATGGAACGGGCCGAATACCTCGGCAGATTAAATAGATGCATCTATAGGCGCGTCGTCGACCCTCGGCAAGTGCACAGTTTACATTTCTGTTGGAGCGGGCCGTCGACTATGGCATAATATGCGCATGCTTGCATTGCTTATCCTGAAACTTATTGAAGTTGATATTACCTTTTTATGGCCACTATAAACTAATAAAGATAACGAAAAGTAAATCTTGGAATTCCATTATTATTTGAGAAGGTGTTACCTATTTTCTTGATCTATGAGTTATAATTACTAGATAAATCCATGTTATCCTCACACCTTCACCATATTATTATTGGACCACTAGTAAGTGTCGAAGTTGAGCATCTCGTCTCTACTTCTTCGAGATTAGATGGGATACTCATTGAGTACACATTATTTTCGTACTCATACTACACTTTTGTGCATTTTAATTGCACAGGTATATGTAACTCTAGTGACTTAGTGGCATCGTGGCATGGTTGACACAGAGACTAGGTGAGCTGTATTTTCTCGAGGCGACCCGCAGTCAGCAGAGTCTCTTAAATTATTTGTATTTATTTTCTATCCCATATTGTGTTTCGGACAGTTGTTGTACTTTATTTGATTTCTTAGAAATTTCTCATGCACTTGTGACACCGGGTTCTGGGATAGTTTTGGAAGTATTTTGTAATAACTACTTATCATTTAAATTTGATTGAGAGAATTATCTTTTCAATTACTAAATTTTGAAGGAAAAACCTAGATTTCAAAAGTATTAAAACGAGAATTTGATTAAGTAATTTGGTTGGCTTGCCTGACAGCAGTGTCCGGCGCCATCGCGGCCCTTAGTGATTTTGGGTTGTGACACTTCAGTTCCTATCGCCGATATGCTAGACAATGAGAAGTTTGTGATTGTTGAGGTGTGAAATCAGGCAGACTTTCTTTGCAAAGGCGATATCCTAAGTGCTTTAGAGGATGAGTTGTACAATGTCTACAGTGCTGTGAGAACTTCGAAATAATTATGGGATGCACTTGAGAAGAAGTACAAGACTGAAGATGCATTCAAGAAGAAGTTTGTGGTTGCCAAATTTCTAGACCATAAAATGATAGACAACAAAACCATTGGAACCCAAGTTCAAGAATTTTAACTTATTTTTCACAACCTTATTGCCAAAGGTATGGTCGTGAATAAAGCATGCAATGATTGAAAAAATGCCTCCTTCGTGGAGAGATTTCAAAAACTATCTTAAGCACAAGCGCAAAGAAATGAAGTCGGAAGATCTTGTGATTCGCCTCAAGATTGAGGAAGACTACAAAACAGCCGAGAGAAAGTATTGTGGAAATTCAATGATTATGTGAGCTAATATCGTTGAAGAGACTACTCTAAAAGGTAAAAAGAGGAAGAGGTCTTCTGGACAGACTAAAGAGCAGAAAAAAAAAATTCAAGGACAATTGCTACAACTGTGGAAAAGCTGGTCACAAAGCCCCTGATTGTCGTCTCCCAAAAAAGGATAAGAATAAGGGACATGCCAACACAGTGGAGAAGAATGACATATTGATGATCTATGTGCAATGCTTTTAGAATGCAACCTAGTTGGAAATTTGAAGTAGTGGTGGATTGACTTTGGAGCCACTCGACATGTTTGTACTGTCAAAGAAGCATTTGCGACTTACTCTACTGCTAGTACCAAAGAAGAGCTTTCCGTGGGAAATATTGCAACAGCCAAGATTGAGGGTTATGGGAAGATATTCGTGAAGATGACTTCTGGAAAGGTTTTAACGCTCAACAACATTCTTCATGTTCCTACTATTAGGAAGAATTTAGTTTCTACTTCTTTACTTGTTAAGAATGGATTCAAACGTGTATTTGTTTCTGACAAAGTTGTTGTAAGCAAGATTGAAATGTATGTTGGAAAAGGCTACCTCACAGAGGGACTTTTCAAACTTAATGTAATGCTTGTTGACAGTTTGAATAAAATTTCAGCTTCTTCTTATTTATTAGAGTCAAATGATTTCTCGCATATTCGTTTAGGACATGTCAATTACAAAACCTTTGCGGAAGTTCATTAATTTAGAAGTGTTGCCTAAATTCTAGTGCAATAAATCAAAATGTCAAATATGTGTTGAATCTATGTTTGTAAAACTTCCTTATAATTGTGTTGAAAGGAATTCAAATCCTTTAGACTTAATTCATACTGACATTTGTGATATGAAGTCAACACCATCTCGAGGTGGGAAAAAGTATTTTATAACTTTTATTGACGATTGTACTCGATATTGTTATGTTTATTTGCTTAATAGTAAGGATAGAGCAATTGAAGCATTTAACCAATACAATAATGAAGTGGAGAATCAATTGAATAAAAAGATTAAAATGATTAGAATTGATAGAGGGAGAGAATATGAATCTCCGTTTGCGAAAATATGTTAGGAAAATGGAATTATCTATCAAATTACTACCCCTACACACCTCAATCCAATGAAATTGTGGAAAGGAAAAATCGGACATTAAAGCAAATGATGAATTCTTTATTGATAAGTTCCTAATGACCGCAGAGTTTGTGGGGGGGGGGG
>MU776433.1:20021-41324 GCA_026770625.1 Nicotiana glauca
TGCCTAACACCTTCCCTCGGGTCAACAGAATTCCTTACTTAGAATTTCTGGTTCGCAGACTTCATTTGAAAAGTCAAAAATTTCCTCGATTTGGGATTCAAGATAAAACGGTGACTTGGGACACCAAAAGCCAAACCTTTCCTAAGTGGCGACTCTGAATTGAATAAATAATCCCATTTCGAATAATGTCACCTTAAAATTGGAAAAACTCCCTTATGCATTATCCTTCGGGGTTGATGCGTAAAAAGGAGGTGTGACAGCTCTGGCGACTCTGCTGGGGATAAGAACCCAGAATGTTTTGTTCAGGGTTCAGAATTCGAGCTTAGATAAATTGTTGTATTTGGTTATATCTGATTTTCCTACATGTTTCATGCTTAATGTGCTAAATATTTACCGCTTTGATATTATCTGAATTATATATAAACTGTGCCGAAATCCTTCTCTTCTCACCTCCGGGGATGTGCTAACTGGTTGAGACTCCTTATTCTGTTAATTTCATACCCTAAAATAAGAAAGAGGCCGGACAAGTTACTAAGCCGGATGGCCTTTTGGTTCCCGGTACGTTGCCCCCTCCTCGATTCGAGTTGTCCGCTCGGGTACACAGTCTAGAACACATACCCAGGTTTTGAACCTAGAAAAACATGACTTCATGCCGGATCCCTAGTAGGAACATTTATTTGCATCATATTGCATTTGACTTAAGGGACTCAACACAGGGGTTGGATCCGTCTAGGGCTAGCAACCTGAAATGAAAAAGACCATCCTGATGCATCCTACTTGTTATTCGTGCATTTATTTATCTCGGACTTCGTGCTGACCGGTTTTGGAGTATTTGGAAAATAAAAAAAAATGAGAGAGAAATAGCAGTGCATAGGGTTGATTATCTGTTTTAGAAAATAACCAAATAGTGTCGAAACTCTGCCGAATTTTTGAAAAATAAAAAAAAATGGAAAAGAAATTCTTTTTTAAAAAATAAAAACTAAAAAAATTGGTTTGTTTATTGGTCAAGAAAATTTTTTAAAAAAAGAGAAAAGTTCTATTTCTATTTTTAAATAGTTTGTTGAAAAAAAATAATAATACAAAAAGAGCATTGTTTGCCGAAATAGTGTGTTTGTCAATAAAAAAAAGAGTCTTGTTTTCGAAAATAGTCTATTTTTGACCGAACTACGCGGGTTTGATTCTCACCGGATGTGAGATACGTAGGCAAACCTCATCGGTTCCGAACCCCAATTTTCAAAAAAAAAAATAAAAAAAAATATTTTTCTTTAGATCATCCTTTAAAAATGTTTCTTTAGAAAAATAAAAAAAAGAGTAGTTTTAAAACTCAAAAAAAAATGGTTTCTTTCTAATGTCTTTCATAAAAAATGAAAAAAATAAAAAAATAAAAAAATACAGATTTCCTTCATTTTGATGTATTTTTTTTTTAAAAAAATCAGAAACAAAAATACAAAAAAAAATACTTTTAGATGTATTTCTTTTGTAAGTGTCCATAAAATATTTGGAAAAATAAAAGTTCAAAAATATTTTCGCTTTTCTTTAGAAGCGCTTTTGTAAATAAATAAAAACTCAGAAATCTAAATTGTTTTCTTAAAAAAGTCCCTCTTTTTGAAAATTAAGAGGCAACATATAAAATTAAAAAGTATTTTCTTTCTTCCTTAGAAAATATAAAACAAATGAAAAATCAAACAAAAATATTTTCTTTTTACTTCTAAATTTTCCAAAATTCAAATCGAAAGTAAATGAATTTTTAGAAGTTTTTCTTTCAAAAAAATAAAAAAAAAATCAAAAATCCAAAAAAATAATTCCTTTTCTTCTTTTAAAGCATTTTTTTTAAGAGAATTCCAAAAGAAACATATTAAAATAAAGAAAAATCAATCAAAAAAAATATTACATTTCTTCTTTTAAAGCAATACTTTCAAAAAGTCCAAAAAAAGAGTTAGTATATTTACTCCATTCTCGATCTTCCCGAATCTGATTCATGCGGGGTCATGATACATAGGCAATCCCCATCGGATTCGATCATAGTCATAAATAAACTGAGAGAAAAATAATGTGAAAAAAAAGGAAAAAGAAAAAGAAAAGAGAGTGCAAAAAATAAAAGAGCAACAGAAACAAACCAAAAAAAAAGAAAAGAAAAGAAAAGAAAAGAAAAGATAGTGCAAAGATAAAAGAGCGGCAGAAACAAAAAAAAACAAAAGTGAAAAAAAAAGAGAGCGAAAAAAAAGAGTGAAAAAAAATATTAAAAAATAAAATAAAATAAAAGAAAATAGGTACATACTGAAAGAGCTTATGGTCGGAATGATTTGTGAAGCTGAGGAATGTGATCCGATACTGAAGGCCCTTGCAGCAATCGCCGAGACAAAAGGAAAGCCACAAAATGGTCGCCAAGCACGAAAATTCCCCATCTGACGGGAGTCTCGGTAGCCAGTCTTGCTATCCTTTCTGCATCTGGATTATCTCAGGGTGTGATCCGGATATTTTACTTTATTGTCTTACTTTCCGATGTAAACCCTTTTATCTTCAAAATTGAAAAAAAAAATCCAAAAAAAAATCAAAATCAAATGAAATTAATATTTCATTGTTCAGGAATGTCTCTTTTCTTAATCTTGTCATTCTTTCTTATTCTTTTTTCAATTCTGTTAAATGCAGATTTCAATAATATGACATACTTGCGGAATTCATGCCTAGATCCCAAAACGCTATCAGAGTTCGAAATAATGAATCAAGAGCCAGAATGCAAAGAGGATAAAGTTTAAGGAAATAAGACAAAGAGTTGGAACAACTAAAAAAAATTATCTCCAGAATTGGAAAAGGTCCATACATTACAACAAGAGTACTGCACAAAAGAGTGCTTTGTACTTGGGACACATCGAAGGAAATGTCCTTGAAATTATTGTCAATGCAAATGCGGTCAAAAGGTACTATGTTGGATTCTCCATATAGTTATAATATTTTCCGGTTGAGATGACGAAGGCTTTCATTCTCGCTACCCAAACACTATCAATCCTTTGCAAACCCATTTGAGCCGGTTACTCTTCTTTGATTACCCTCTTTGGAAGCTGAAAGTACAATTGAAAAAAAAAAGATACGAAAAAAAGGAAGAAAAGACAAAGAAAACGAAAAAATAAATAAGAAAAATGAAAGAAAAAAAAAGTGAAAAGGAAAGGAAAAAGAAAGAAAAAAAAAACAGAAAAAACAAAAGAAAAACAAAAAGGTAGTTCCTTGAACTACGTTCGACTTGATTCCGAAAGGATACGTAGGCAGCCTCTCTCTGGGGTTCAGTCACACCAAAACAAAAATCTACATTTCCCTCCAAAGTTGAAACTGGGGCAAAACTTATAGTGGTTCGGCGACGGTTCGCCACAAAGGTTACAAAGTTATAATTTCATCCAAACCCCTTTTTACCCGAATCCCGTTCAAGTCCTTCCGATCAATTGGTGAGAATGTTTTAAGGATCAGAGAATACAGCTACTTGGATCCGATGTAATCGAAGTTGAAAAATAAAAATAAAATGAGAGAGTCTTATTGGTGAAAACCCACACGGGCACTATAAGGCGATGGTGAGAAGAGAAATTAGAGAGGTCAGCTAGTAAAAACCTGCAAAGGGCCCCACTAATCGAAAAGAAGATCCTCACAACCATCAACATCGACAAAGTCCTGGCAAGGTTTCTCGAATTTTGAAGCAAAAGATGTGATGAATTTCTGAGAGTCGGACAGTTTACACAGATCAGTCATCCAGTCCAAAAGGCATATCATGTTCATTGAAGCCTGTATGTACTCCAGATAAGTCCTTCTTTCCTTTCCCCAAAAGGGACACTTCTTGTTTTTAAACTCATTCTCCATTCTATTGTTTGTTTTCTTTGAATCCCTTTCGGTCTAACACTGTTTCGAAATTGAGACAAAGAAAGGATGGCAAGACTGATTCACAGGGTTCTCATTTGGTGCGAGCTGAAGTACAAAAAGATACCCGGCCTCAGCAGGTGCATCAAGTCGACCTCGACTCACCGGGGCAGCCAATGCTCTGGAATTGAAAACTCTTGGATGGAGAAAATCAAACCGAAGTGCTTATAAAGGCAAATGAAGTGAAAAAGGTTGAGTCCCACGTGGCTAACCATCTCGGCAAAGAGTTGAAAAGTCAAGGTACCCCCAATGCTCTGAATTTGAAGTTGGAAGCAAGAAGCAAGAAATAAAAGGCCTACGAAGGCGAAACAAAGTTGTAAAAGGTTAAGTCCCACGCAACTAACCGTTCCAGTAAAGTTTGAGGAGCCAAAAGTTCCCCAATGCTACGAAAAAAAGGGGGGAAAGGCCTACGAAGGCAACATAAAGTCAAAAAGGTTGAGTTCCACCAACCCACCATCATGGCAAAATCTGGAAAAAAAAAACCGAGGTTCTCAGGGCTTGATAAGAAATTGGTCTCCAGCAAGCAAGCAGTTTCAATTGAGATCTTCATCAAAGAAGCTGGGCCGAGATCAAAAGATCAAAAACAATCAAGGCCACAAAACCATCCACCGTTTCAAACTAACAATTGTTCTTTGTTTGAAAAATTGAAACATGTGCAATCCAAGCAACCGTGCAAGAAGCAGGTGCAACCAAAAAGGAAAAGAAATGCGCAAGTGCTGAAACAGCTTTGCAGCAAGGAATCAACCCAAAATGGAATTTGCAGCAAGGAATCAACCCAAAATGGAAGTTTTCTCCAAATCCTTTCCTTCATTTTTACTATAATAAAAAATAAAATTAAAAAAAAGGGAAGAAAATCCAAACAAAAAGGTTAGTTTAGAATCCCTAATATGAATCTTTACTTTTGTTTGCCAATATTAGGGCTCCAATCCCTGAATTGAGCGTTTTTTCCCTTTAGCCGACATTAGAGCTCAAATCCCTGAGTTGAGCGTTTTTCCTTTAACCAACATTAGGGCTCCAATCCCTGAGTTGAGCGATTTCCTTCAGCCAACACTAGGGCTCCAATCCCTGAGTTGAGCATTTTTTCCTTAGCCAACATTAGGGCTCCTTTCCCTGAGTTGAGCAGCTTTCCTAGCCAATATTAGGGCTCCAATCCCTGAGTTGAGCGCTTTCTTTTAGCCGACATTAGGGTTCCAATCCCAGAGTTGAGCGTTTTTCCCTTAGCCAATATTAGGGTTCCAATACCTGAGTTGAGCGTTTTTCCTTATCCAATATTAGGGCTCCAATCCCTGAATTGAGCGTTTTTCCTTAGCCAACATTAGGGCTCCAATCCCTGAGTTGAACGCTTTTCCTTAGCCAATATTAGGGCTCCAATCCCTGAATTGAGCATTTTTCCTCAGCCAACATTAGGGCTCCAATCCCTAAGTTGAGCGAGTTTCTTTAGCCGACATTAGGGCTCCAATCCCTGAGTTGAGCAAGTTTCCTTAGCCGATAATAGGGCTCCAATCCCTAAGTTGAGCGAGTTTCTTTAGTCGACATTAGGGTTCCAATCCCTAAGTTGCTCCTTTTAGACATATGGCCTCCATTCCCTAGTCGCCTTTATCCAACATTAGGACTTCAATCCCTGAGTTGAGCATTTTTACCATAGCCGACATTAGGGCTCCAATCACTGAGTTGAGCTTTTTCCTTAGCCGACATTAGGGCTCCAATCCCTGAGTTGAGCAAGTTTTCGTTAGCCGACATTAGGGCTCCAACCCTTGAGTCGAGCGTTTTGCCTTTTGAAAATATTAGGGCTCCAATCCCTGAGTTGCGCCTTTTAGATTTGGGGTTTCCAATCCCCTCATCGATTCCGTAGATTTTTATTGTAGATAACTCACGAAATTTTCCTAGCAAAACTGGGGCAGAAAAATTTTGTTCGTTCGTTTGTTTTGTTTTGGTGTCTATGCAGGGTTGACCTCGAGGCACAGGGTTCGAGATGACCTACAGAGTGAGTCTCAATCCAGAATAAAGAAAAGAAGAAAAGAACAAAAAACAAAAGAAGATGAGCTTAAATACTGGAGCAAACAAAGGCGCGGATTGCTCGAAACCTGATCGAAGTCACAATCTCCGCCAATCCTGTTTACTCAATGCTGCAGAAAGAAATAAGCACCTACAACTTGGGAGCATCAAGATTCAGATCGAAGTCTACAGCAAAATCAGCTAAGACTCAAGATCAAGTTTCAAAAGAATTATAGATAGGAATCTTGTAACTCATAGTTGATAGGCATAGCTAGCTTAGCTTCGATTTTCCTTTTGGTGTAATAAGGAGGTCAGTAAGAAGTAGCAGCAGCAGCAACAGCAATAACAGTGAAACCACATCTACCAAAACTTCCTGAACTATATTGACTTGATTTCCTTTTAGCCAGGGATATGTAGGAGATCTTTTGAAGCAAAGGTTCGGTCAAATCTTTCAAAAAATGCTTCACACGGAGTACTCAAACGGACAAAAAATTGCTCGCTCACTTTATCTTTGCACGAAAACTCTTCGTGTTTTCGGACAAAGAGGGGCAGCTGTAAGCACGTGATTTTTGCCCTATATGAGAAATAATCCCAAAAATTCAAAATAAAATAGTTTTGGGTTGTGTGTAATTTTTGTGAATTTTGTGTTATTTTTCTTTTATTGTTTGTATTTGTCTGTGCGTGTTTATTTGTTTCAATTAAGGAAAATACAAAAATATATCGCATTTGCATTTAGGATTTAGTTTTACAATTAGGATTAATTAAGTTTGTTTTACAAAAATAAAAAATCACAAAAATATGTATTTTTGCATTTTTAGCATTTAATGTCCAAATTGTGTGATTTTATTTTAATTGATGTTTAATTTTGCGTGATAATTATTATTAGGAGTTGATTACTATTTTAAGTTAATTTTGGTTTTATTAATTTAATTTAGGATCTTTAAGTTTAATTTTGGAGCAAATAAACGAAAAAGAAGATCAAAAAATATGAAAGAAAAATCGGATTGGGCCTCTTATCCTAATTTGAAATCACCTGGCCCAAATGTCTTACAAGTCCAATCCAAAACCCATCGGGGCAACCCGACCCGATCTTCCCCATAACCCAAACAACCCCTCTCATTTTATTTTTCACTATCTAACAAAAAACCATAATCTAACAAAACCCAAAACTAAAACACCCGCCTCCCATCTTCTTTTCATCTTCCCCAAACCACATCCATGGCTGCCCGCCAGTCATCTTCCTCGTCGACCGCCCCTCCATCCGCGAGCTCCAGCCAGCCATGGCTTCCCTCCTCCTTCTTAGACGAACACCCTCAAACCAGTCCAAACATCACCCCCATCGCCATGCTAACCAGCAACCCGCCTCCTTCACCAGTCGACCACCATCCCAAAGACGTCGCTACTACACGACCTCCCCAAACCCACGACCAACCTCACCAACAATAGCCTTCTCCATCAACATCGTCTCCAGCTCGATGAAACAGCTCCTGCAGTCCATCGACTTCAACGTCCCAAACGCACCAACAAACGTCCAGTCTCAGGCAGCCATTAACAAGCAACAGGCACCCATTAACGAGCGTAAATAGGCAGCCATTGATGAGCAAAGAGCTTAAAGAAAGCTCTGAAAATCAACAGCACATGCCCGAACCTCACGTCGAACCAGCGACCAAACGTTCTCCTCCACCTCGTCGTCAGTCATCGTTATTTGTTTTGTTCGTCGTCGTCTTCAGTTGTTCGCTGCTTATCGTTTGTTTAAGACGATCGCTGGCCGGACATATTTTGTTTACGTCAAAGTTGAAGTTTTCATATTCTGGTTCGATGTGTTGATTTTGTTTAAATTCGCGTCAATGTGCAGTTGTAATTGTTGCTTCATTTTGGTTTAATCGGAAAGCTCCTTCAGGTCCGTCCTTCATCATCTTTGTTAGGATGGTTCTATTCTAATAGTTCTGTAAATATCTAGAGTTTATAGCTGGTGTTTTATTTTTTTGTGTTCAATCTCTACCATGCTTTAGCTTCATTTTGGATGTCTCTTGTTAAATCACTGAATCCTTCATCTTGGTTTGGTTTTAATTTGAAGTTCAATTGATGATTGATTTTTTGTAATTTGAATCTACTTGTTTGTTCCGTTAAGTTTGTCTTTAATGTGAAACTGACCATGTTGTTGTCATAATGTTATTGATTGGAAATTAGTTTCATGTGTTTAATTAGTTAATTGTTGAATTTGATTAGGAATTTGGTTATAGCTGTAGTGATTTGGTATTTTTAGGAACCAGTTGGGTCAGTTGATAATTTTGTTACAAATTGAAGGTTTGGGGGTAGAGTAGTAGTTTCAGGGGTAATACGGGAATTGACCACTTGCAGATTTATTTAATTTAAGTGCTCTGTCCATTAAGCTCTAATAATAGTAAAATAAGGCATTGTTTAATGCATAGTGGGGAACAAGACATAATGGTATTAAAAGTAGCAATTAAATATGTTACCCATGCTTTGAATTAATTAATGAATTAGACAAATGGGAGTGGGGGACAAACGAATTAAAAATGGCACAAGACACATAGTAGCGGGCTGGTAAGAGAATATTATGGGCAAGAATATTTTTCTAATAGTGTGAGTGCTCTTAAGAGCTGGCAGGGCCTGTTTATTGCTATGAATAGAGGCAGTCTAGGACAATATAAAGGGGGGTCGCGGGGAAGTGTGGACAGAGGAGGGCTGCTTTTGAAGTCCGAGAATAGGGGGTATTCTGTTTTAGTCCAAAAAAAGGGGGCTTTTTGAAATCATTTTTGAGAGGCCACATTGGAGAATAGCATAAGTCTTTGATAAAGAAACAATCAGTTTTGAGAGCCTAAAAATTGGAGAGTTTAATCAGTGTAAATTCAACTCCCCAGAACTTTTTTTGATATCTATTGGTCCATTTCTGGTCTAGTTCAAGTTCAGTCTAGTCTATTGGGTGTTGGTTATTACTGTTGTGTTTTACAAGTCACTCCATACCTGGGTTGAGTTGTTTCTGGTTTGGATTTGGGTGTTGCTGTTGGTTTGAACTTGACTGGTCGTCTATTGTTGTATTGCTGTTGCAACTGTTTTTGTATTGCTGTTGCTGATCTTCCTTTTCTTCCATTGTAAACATTTCCAGGTACACTTTCTGTTCCATTAAAATGTAGAATCTCAGTTGAGAAAGTGAAATGAAAATGTGCAGCAATGAGTTGATTCCGGATTTCTGTTTTAGCATTTAAATTCATAATTGTCGGAATTTTCTTTTACTTTGTTTTGTATTAAATAGACTGTAAACTACTGTATCTCGGGTTCAATAAGTCTACTTTATATGTAGAGTACTAGTTGTAGCTGTTGTTAGGTTAGTAAAGTAAATTACGTTAATTGTAGTTAATCTCCTGTTATATGTTCTCTTAATATATATGTTAAAGGCAGTCCATAAAATGAGATAGAACATTTAGTCAATTACCGTTAGTATTCATCCTGGGTAATTAAACTGATTTCGCAGCTTGGTTATTAATCCTTTTAGGTGAATATAATTTTATAAGTGTTAGCTTTAGCTCACGTTGCGATAACCTCACATGGATATGTGTAATAAATTTAGTTAATACGTGAAAGTAAAATAGTCCTTTAAAGTTAATGTGCTAATTTTGGCATTTATTCGAGAATAAAGGTTCAAGTTGATAAATTCATTCGTTGTAAATTATTGAACACACTTGAACAAATGTAGAGTAACTTCAATAAACATTTAGTATAGTTAAAATTGCGGATCCGTTTGGTTTAATGAATTAGCCTATTTACAAGGTTTTCGGGTCTTAGCATTCTATCGAATGACCCAGGTCCAGTCAGATTCATGTGTTCATATGGACCTGGGCCAAGGCCTATGACTAACTATCCTTTTTTTTTGGTACAAATTCGAGTGTAATTTTCCGTTTGCGTTTGTTTTGATCTAATAACTAATAAGTTATGGCCTTTTCAAGCATTCAATTAATTAGGACCTTTTCTTTATTTTTTAGAGACAAAAAATAAATAGCAAATCATAGTCGCCTTAGGATATCCTTAAATAAAATAAATGAGATGAGCCTCGCCGAATAAAACACATAAATTGCGGGGCCCTCATGAATGTATATATTAAAAATATTTTAGACCTCGGGACGTGCTATTTAGCCAATTTCATGGCTTCCCCAAAGAAAATACGCGCTAGTCATTTTAGGCACGCTTTTAATAATTTACTTTCTTAAACTCGGGTGCACATTTATGTGACCCAAATCCAAATCTCAACAGAGTCGAAATGTGTCAATAACCACGGGTGCATTGATGTGACGTGGTTTGAGACGCGTTTTCACGATGTTGCAATTCTCATAAAAATAATGATAAAGCGGTAAATAATCTTTAAAATTCCACTATAGGATAATATGTATTAAAATCAGATTTTTAACCATTTATAACAGTTTAAGCGACCGTGCTAGAACCACGGGATTCGGGGGTGCCTAACACCTTTTCTCGGGTCAACAGAATTCCTTACTTAGAATTTCTGGTTCGCAGACTTCATTTGGAAAGTCAAAAATTTCCTCGATTTGGGATTCAAAATAAACCGGTGACTTGGGACACCAAAAGCCAAACCTTTCCTAAGTGGCGACTCTGAATTGAATAAATAATCCCATTTCGAATAATGTCACCTTAAAATTAAAAAAACTCCCTTATGCATTATCCTTCGGGGTAGGTGCATAAAAAGGAGGTGTAACAATTACAATTGCTCTTCTTCTAACTCTTAAAGAGTTAAGAAGAAGGCAAGCCTCGTGCCGTCGTCGTCGCTCGCTCGCTCGCTCGCTCGGCTCGGTTTTGGCTTCAGCTTCGGCTTTGGTCAAAGATTGATTGATTAATCTTTTTGGGCATAATTTCTTTAACTATTTAATAAAATATTAATTAAATTAGCCAAATATCCAACCCAAACAGGATCCGAGCGCGTCCCGATTCATTTTCTTCCCGAAATTTTATTTAAATTTCCCTCTCGTTTTTAAGTGACTGTTTTGAAGAGTTTTAAACTTTTAGAAATAATATTTTTATTGGCTATAACTTCGTTTGATTCCTCATATCTTTCCTTACGAAATTTTCTGATCTTTTTCTTCTTCTTCTTCTTCTTCTTCTACACAAAAAATTCAGTATGTTTTACAACCTTCGAGTTCTTCGCTGTTTCATCGGCTGTTTTTTGTACCAATACTCCGGTGAGTTAAATCATTCTATCTTGGGAGGATAATATTCCAGCACCTCGGGTACTTGAGGAAAATAATTTTCTTAAGGACATACCATACATTTAGTGAGCTCGATTTATTCCGAAATTATTTTTTTCAGAAATTATTTAGACTTTCTGTTGCTGTTAACTTTCTGTTTCTGTTTTTTCTATTTCAGAAAGTTTACCGTTACGTTATTCATTATTGTAATACAGATTGGATAACATGATATATATATAGCCATGTATATTCAATATATACTTACTAAAAAAATTAAATAATGAATCAAACTGACTATTTTTGTAAGATTCCTATTAAAAAAAGTAGCTTACATAGAGATAGTACCAAGCCTATAATATCTTGAGTTGAATTCCAATTAGTTGTTGGCTAGCATATATGAACCCTAGCTCTTTTCAAACCCCCATTTTGATTTTCAAACAACAGTGTGAGATACACTATGAGGGTGTTTGGCTAAGCTTATAAGCTGGTCAAACTAGCTTATTAGCATTTTTCGACTTATCTACGCATTTGATAAAGTTAAAAGTACTTATAAGTCAAAAATAAGCCAAAAGCCATAAGATGGTCATCCCCAGCTTATAAATTTTTAGCGTATAAGTACTTTAAGTTTGACCAAGAATTTTACTATTTTATCCTTAAAATATTCCTTTTTAAAATAAAATTCCTACATCAATACTCACAGTCCCAAGTATTTTTTTCAACCTAACCCCCCACCCCTCCCCGCCCCCCACCTCTTCAAGACTGCAATTCTCATTGAGTATTTAAGATAAGCAATTTCTCTATTCTTTGTGTATTTATATCTATATGATTGTGTATTAATCTTTGAACTGTATGTAACAGATGAGAACATATCAAATTTTTGGTGTATTATTTTCTTAGTGTTGTGGTGATGAAGACAGTGTTTGTTTCTCTTCAAATATTTTGTCCTATTTTTATTTTTACTAAGAAACTTTTGTCAATCTATTAATAATTACTCCCTCTGTTCCAGTTTATGTGAACTTATTTCTTTTTTGGTCAATTTCAAAAAGAATGAACCCTTTCTAAATTTGGTAACAATTTAGCTTAAACTTACAATTTTACCCTTAATGAGAAGCTTTTATAACCACACAAATACTCTGGGCCACATTTGGACTTGTTTAGAATCACAAATTTCAAAAGTCTTAATTGTTTTCTTAAACTCCGTGCCCAGTCAAACAGGTTCACATAAATTGGAACAGAGGGAGTATAACTTATGATTATATGCGTATCATAAAATAAATTATATTTATCATAAAAATTATCATATCTAAGCACGATTGTATTTCAAATAAAACAACAAATAGAGTATTTTGTATTTGAATCGATCTTGAATCTAAAATGTTAAAGAAATTATGTCCTTATAAGTGTAAACAGTTCTAAGGTTATTTAAGTCATTTTAACAGAAAAAGAGCTTATCAACACTTTTTTATCAAATATTGCAGCAACTTATCATCAGTTTCAGCACTTGTATCCAAACATGTAACTGCTTATTTATTAAATCAGTTTCAGCACTTAAAGTGTTTTTCAGCACTTAATGCTTATCAGCTACTTCAAATTAGCTAATCCAAACGGCCTCTATATTTTCTAAGCTATCTTGTATTTATACGCATATCCGCATTATTTTAGCTTTAACTTTACTTTTTTATGGCAGTGTCTGACACCCATATTGTGCTCCTAACCAGGTTTTTTTTTCATTTCAAGGGATTGATCCCGAAACCTCCGGTTAAGGATGGAAAAATTCTATCCATCCCACCCAACCTTTATACGTTTGGCTTAGTTTTTGTGCTTTATGATACATGCAACCTAAATAATGTCTCAGTTCTCATATTTTGCTGCTAGTACGAAGAAAAGTTAGTTTATCTTAACTTTGACATTATATGGTACCAAGTAGCTAGAGAAAAAAATATCACATAATATTTGGAGTAATTAAGTTTGACAGGGCACTTAGCTAAGGTCATCGTGTTACAATCAAGCCAAACCAAAAGGTTTGGGATAGGTTGGTACTAATTAGACTCAGTACCCACCGGTTAACGTTCAAGATATTTCAAAGAACATTGAAGTGATAAGGAGAACACTAGAAGCATAGCGAGTTTCTAATTGATTATGCATTATATTATTTCTTACAATGTGTGCGTGAATTAATTCTTTCTAATAAAGTGGTGGTGGACGACACTCCTTATATATATTCTTTAATTTAATAATAGTAGCATGAATTCCCTCAAAATTTGATCTAATTGTAGTTTATGTTCCAATTTTAACTATCTGGGCAAATTTGTAGATCGAAAAGGTGAAAATTGCTAGAGGGATTGAGAAAAAGTTAAGAGGCAAAACTTGTAATCATGACTAGTATTTGAGCAAAGAACAAACATCAACTTGTGTTCTACAAGTGGAAACTTTTATTAGGATGTAGGATGTGATTTTTTCTAGTTCATATATTCACCAAAAAACATGCACCATAATTATGCGCCGCAAAGTGATCTATCTCAAGTGGGTGTTTTGAATAATTTGAATAACTCTACTTGTTTTCCTCATTATATGCGCCAACAGAACTTACTAATTCTGCTGAGACCGTTCCTATTTGAGTATTTGGTGATGCAAGATATATGCATTCTAATTTTTCTTGAGTCAAGAAATCTATTCTGTTTCCCCATCATTCTTCCTTATTAAAGACACTCTCTCTAGAGGTACATTTATGTGGCAGTATTTAATTCATAGTAGAATTTAAGAAAGAAACGAAAATTTATAAAATTTGTAGTCTAAATGAGTCATAGATATATGTGTGGCTATAAATTATTTTATTAAGGTTAAAATCAAATAATTTCTAAATAAGGAAGTATGATATTCTTTTTGGGACAAATTAAAAAATAAAGTATAACACATTAATTGAAACAGAGAGAGTTCTTAATTAAGTACTTGTAATATTAAAGACATAATCTATTTAAGAGTTTAAATTTTTAGATGAGATATGGTATCACGACGAATAAAAAGCCTTACGAGTTACGACTACACATTATCAAATATGGTGTACATCTACCATCCTCACCTTCTAAGGATGACTTAAACGAGAAAATCTGGAAAATCAAATTATCTGCTTATCCTTATAGTTTTGAACCTCTAGTTCTACATATTGGTTTATACCTTTTCCTTCCCTTAAAAATGTAACCCATTCATGGAACTTTCCTTGCATAGACACGAGGGTATAATATTGGAAAATTCCCAAAAATAAAATATAATTTAATAATAGTGGAAATATAAAAAAACGAACATAAAATAAAAGGGATGGAAGCAATGACTTCGTTCTTAACCAGAAGTGCCGGTTTTGAGCCTTAGGAATGAAGAAATCCTTGATAGGGAGCTTACGTGCTGCAAATCTAGATTATATGGGCAACTAAATTCGAATACTATATAGTTATACCAGAAAAGAAAATCATAATTAAGACTCTTACTGGGTGGTGATATTATTTGTAATTCAAAGCTGTAAATTCATTTGGATAAGTAGAAAAAAATAGGTCTAAACAGGCTGACATGAGAAGAAGAGAGCAAACTGTAGCCAAGAACAACTTGCCGGAATTCGAAAATCATCTCAATTTTGCTTGGAAATTTGCCGGCAAGTCATCCTTGGCTGCAACTTCACTCTCTAAATCTTCATGCAAATCTCATAAACCAAGCATTTCAAAGTACTTGTGTTCCATTTCTTGATATGTCAAATGATGTTAGCAAGGTGAGTATATATAGACTAGGAAATGAAAGTGATTGCTGTGTCCCACCCTAATAGGCTTTTTGAGAAATAGTTTGGTTCAACTTTTATTTGATTCTCTTAACTTTTAGAAACAAAATAATAATGTAAATAAAATCATAAACATTGGAAAAAAAAAATTATTATACTCCTTGACATGTTCATGCTTTTTTAAATTCAGAACTTTCACTAGAAATGTTGACTCTCATAATAAACAAAGATCAATGAGGGGGATATGCGATGTAGGAATAATTTAGAAAGTCCATCTAGTCTAAAATTGATCTATTTTTGGGGTAACATACACAAAAAAGGAAAGTGCTTATTGCGCATCCAACGCAGATGACCTCACAAAGTAGTTGATGTGCAATTATTGTCATCCAAAACCGTCCAATTATGGATTACTGCAACTTGTCCTGGCCCCAAATATAGGACTTTGAGTGCGTGAGTGGGGCGCGGTATCTCAATTAGTGATGGAGAAAAGAATGGTCATTGGTGGAAGGAATGTTTGAATTTTGAAAAACAGTGGGAATGGAATCATGTTTTTGAGAAGGACGGAGAGGGAGAGAGAGGACAACAACAACCCAGTATAATCCCATTTAGTGGGGTCTGAGGAAGTTAGTGTGTACGCAGACCTTATTCCTACCATGGGGTAGAGAGGTTGTTTCCAAATAGACCCCCGGCATCCTTCCCTCCAAGAACTTCCCACCTTGCTCTTGGGGAGACTCGAACTCACAACCTCTTGATTGAAAGTGGAGGTTGCTTACCATTAGAGTAACCCGAGAGAGGCTTCCATTTCCTTTTGCTCCCTCACAAAATTAAGTAGGGGTGGATCCATGAAAATATAAAAATTTATCCCCTCAATGTGAACATTAAATTAATGCATACAAGATATTTGTCTTTCATTGCTTAATTATGACAAAATATTATTCCTTTCGGTCCACTTTAATTAATTTTTTTGATTGTTTTCATACATATTAAGGAATTCACCATCTAACATTAACTAAACAATTAAATTGACCATCTAAACCTTAATTTGTTAATTGAAAATATAAAAAATACTTCGAGACCCTTTACTCAAATGACAACTTTGGAGAAAAAAGGTAACTCCTTCTTGATATCAAAAAAATTAAATATTACAGAACCAAAAAAAAAAAAAAAAAAAAAAAAACTAAAAAAACATATGAATCTAGATTCGGGGGTTATTCTTATTAGGAAGATATCGGGAACGAGTTTTCTTGTCTAGCATGGTTTACAATGTGAGTAACAAGCGGAAGTGTGAAACTACATTCACTGTTCTCGACTTGAATTAATACATATTATTGAATAATTGTAAAAAAATACTCCCTCCGTTTCAATTTATGTGAACCCATTTGACTGGACACGGAGTTTAAGAAAAGAAAGAAGACTTTTGAACTTGTGGTGTAAAATGAGGCACAAATATTTTATGTGGCTATAAATCATTGCATAAAGATAAATTGTTTCCAAATAAGGAAAGAGATCATTCTTTTTGACACGGACCAAAAAGAAAATACGTTCACATAAATTAAAACGGAGGGAGTACTACATTTTAGTTCGCACACTATCATAATTCAATAGTAAATACAGTAGTACTTCACATTTATAGACAAAAACCAGATTCTCTTCTGCCTTTTGGTTACAAAATTATGCCAGTGTCACGACCCGAATTTCCCACCTTTGAGAGTCGTGATGACGCTTACTAATAGGAGCTAGGCAAGCCAATTATCAATTACCTCTTTTAACGAACCACGACAATATTAAAAATAATGAAACATTTAATAGCGGAAGTCTCAAACACAGTTAACTGAAAGAAATGCGGAAGTTTAACAAATCCTCTACCCAAGACTGGTGTCACAATACTCACGAACGTCTAGAGAATACTAAATACAAGGTTTGAATGAAATATAAACTGTCTGCTTCGGTTCAAATAATAACAAACTGAACAAAATAGAAAGGACGTCAGCAAGGCTACCTCGAATGTCCCTGGACTGGAAGCTCGCTCCCAGAATGCTACTGCTACTCAAATCCTGCTCCAACATCTGGATCTGTGCAAAAAGATGCACAGAGTGTAGCATCACCACAACCGACCCCATGTGCTGGTAAGTACCTGGCCTAACCCCGGCGAAGTAGTGACGAGGCTAGACCAGACTACCAGATAAACCTGTGCAGATATATATACAAGTAAAATAAAATAATAGCGGAAAGTAAACAATTAAAACTGGGAGGGGAACATGCTTATGGGGTAGCAGATAAAACGGAATATCAAGAATAACAAGGAAACTACATCTGATTTCTTCTAACACAGAATAAGGGAAAACAAACTACTTTCACTTGTTTCAATTTCCTCTCGTTGCAGGCATGCAACTCGATCTCCTATTTCAAAATATCACGTGGTAGGCGTACCACTCGATCCCATTTCATAATATCACGTGGTAGGCGTACCACTCGCTCCCATTTCATAATACCACGTGGTAGGCGTACCACTCGCCCCCATTTCATAATACCACGTGGTAGGCATACCACTCGCTTCCATTTCATAATATCACGTGGTAGGCGTACCACTCGCCCCCCTTTTATAATATCACGTGGTAGGCGTACCACTCGATGCCATTTTATAATATCACGTGGTAGGCGTACCACTCACTCCCATTTCATAATATATAAGTGGCCGGCGTGCCATACGATCCCATTTCATAATATCACGTGGTAGGCGTACCACTCGCTCCCATTTCATAATATATAAGTGGTCGGCATGCCATACGATCCCATTTCTTTCAACACAATACACAAAATAATTCCGGCAAGGAACAAGATAATTTAATAAACTATCCCGGCAAGGGAGATCCAGCTATGACCAAACTTATTAAATTTCTACTTAACATATTTAAATCAATACTCAGTCTCAACAATTACCGGCTCAGTGTTTAAAGATTTCCAACCAAGTCCTTATAAACAACAATTAAGAATTCGATAATTTAGAAATTCAGGACTCACGGTCATGCTCGACATCAGTGTATAGATACTCGTCACCATACCTATACACTGTACTCGATAAATAGCAATTAGCAAATAAGACTCTACTCCTATTCCCTCAAGCCAAAGTTAGACCAAATACTTACCTGGAATGCTCCAAAGAATAGCAATCAATCCTCAAATATCGCCTTTCCTCTACAATCCGACTCCGAAACAACGATATCTAGGCATAATTAACTCAGTAATATCAATAAGGACCCAATGGCAACACCCTATAGCCTAGATATGAATTTCCTAGCATTCTTCAAAAAATACAGAAATTTGACACCGGGCCCACATGGTCCAAACATGAAGCTCGGACCAAAACTCAATCACCCATAACCCCACGAGTTCAAATATATAATTTGTTTCAAGATTCGACCCCAAATTGAGGTTGAATCACCCAAAATTCTCAAAACCCTAACTCTACCCAAAACCCTTAATTTCTACTTTGATTTCATGATGTAGGTCTAGGAATTTAATAAATGATGATAGAAAAAGAAGAAAACGAGTTAGATAATGCTTACCCAAGAAGCTTTGGTGAAGAATAGCTCTAAAAATCGCCTATGTGCTGTGGAGAAGACAAGGTTTATGAAAAATGGGAATAATCCCATAATGGTTCTGTTTTGAACTTAAAACTTCGCTAGGCAAAATTGCCCTTCGCGTTCGCGGGAAAAGGGCCGCGTTCGCGAAGGGCAAACTGGGCAATTCATCGCGTTCGCGTGAGGGTCAACGGGAACGCGTAGAGGAAAAATGCTAGGGGTCCAAGATTGGCCTACGCGAACGCGTATTAAGGGACGCGAACGCGATAGAGGACACAATAAATCATCATGATCGCGATGGCCAGAACCGAACGCGAAGAAGGGAAATACTAGGGCCCGAATTTGGCTTACGCGTTCGCGAGGGTCAAGACTCGAACGCGAAGGGAGAAGGCACAGAGCTACGCGAACATGAACCTAACGATGCGAACGCGATGAAGAAAACCCCTGTGCAAAAATTGCAGAAAATTTGCTAACTTCTTAAGTCCAAAACCACCTCGAACACCTCCGAAACGCACCCGAGCCCTCTGGGCTCCCAACCAATCACACAACTCAACAACATCCTACGAACTTATCCGTGCGATCAAATCGGCAAAATAATATCAAAATTATTGAATCAAGCCCTAAATTCATCATTTTTCATTATAAATACATAAATTTTAAACTTTAGCTATTTAGGTCCGAAACACGTCAAATGACGTTCGATTTTGACCAAACTTCAAAGAAAGCACTTAACACATATTTAAGACTTGTACCGGGCGTCAGAACCAAAATACGAGCCCGATACCATAGTCTTTTAACCAATTTTTTATTTCTATTTTCCTTAATAATTTCAGAAAATAATTTAATAGAAAAATTCTTTTACTCGGGTTCTAGACCTTGAGTTTCGACTCCGGGCACATGCTCGAGTCACATATTTTTCTACGGACCCTCCAGGGCCTCCCCATCACGGGTCCGGGTCCGGGTCCGGGTCCGGGTCCGTTTAGCCAAAACATTGTCCAAAGTCAACTTTAATCATATTAATATCAAAATTCTTCAAATTTTTCACAGAATTCACATATTTCAACATAAAAGCTTTCTGGCTACGCGCCCGGACTGTGCATGCAAATCGAGGCAACTAAAAGTGAGGTTTTCAAGGCCTCGGAAGTACAAAACGAATGAGGAAACAGGTGATGACCCTTTAGGTCGTCACATCCTCCACCTCTAAAATAACCGTTCGTCCTCGAACGGACAAAAGAAAGAAGTACCTGAGTCAGGAAATAGATGAGGATAAAGGCTCCGCATATTAGACTCGGACTCCCAGGTCGAGGCCTCAGGGGGCTGACTTCTCCACTGAACATAAACAGAGGGAAAACTCTTCGACCTCAACTGTCGAACCTATCGGTCTAGAATAGATACCGGCTCCTCCTCGTAAGACATTTCCTTGTCCAACTGGACAGTGCTGAAATCTAACACGTGGGCTGGATCGACGTTATACTTCCGAAGCATGGACACATGAAACACTGGATGTACGGCTGACGCGCTAGGTGGAAAGGCAAGTTTGTAAGCCACCTCTCCCACACGATCGAGAATCTCAAATGGCCAATGAACCTAGGGCTAAGCTTGCCCTTCTTCCCAAATCTCATCACGTCCTTCATAGGCAACACTCGGAGCAAGACCTGCTCACCAACCATGAAAGCTACATCTCGAACCTTACGATCCGCATAACTTTTTTACCGCGACTGAGCCGAACGAAGCTTGTCCTGAATGATCTTGACCTTATCCAAGGCCTCCTGAACTAAATCTGTACCCAATAACCGAGCCTCTCCTAACTCAAACCATCCGACTGGAGACCGACATCGCCTACCATACAACGCCTCATATGGAGCCATCTGAATGCTGGACTGGTAGCTGTTGTTGTAGGCGAATTTTGCTAAAGGCAAAAACTGGTCCCACGAGCCTCCAAAATCAATGACACAGGCTCGAAACATATCCTCCAATATCTGAATAGTCCTCTCGGACTGGCCATCCGTTTGAAGATGGAACGCTGTGCTCAACTGAACCTGGGTGCCCAACTCCTGCTGAACTGATCTCCAGAAGCGCGAGGTAAACTATGTACCCCAATCCGAAATGATAGATGCCGGCACCCCATGAAGGCGAACAACCTCTCGGATGTAGATCTCAGCTAACCTCTCCGATGAATAAGTGGCTGCAACAGGAATAAAATGCGCTGACTTGGGCAGCCTATCAACAATGACCCAAATAGCATCAAACTTTTTCCGAGTCATCGGAAGTCCAGTAACGAAATCCATGGTAATTCTCTCCCACTTCCACTCGGGAAGCTCAATCCTCTTAAACAAACCACCACGCCTTTGTTGCTCATACTTGACCTGCTAACAGTTCAAACATCGAGCCATATATGCGATAATATCTTTCTTCATCCCATGCCACCAATAATGCTGCCGCAAGTCCTGGCACATCTTCGCGACGCCCGGGTGAATAGAATACCGAGAGCTATGGGCCTCCGCTAAGATCAACTCTCGAATCCCATCGACATTGGGCACACAAACTCTCCCCTGCAACCTCAAAACACCATCATCATCTAAGGTCACCTTCGTGGAACCTCCACGCTGCACCGTTTCTCTCAGAACACACAAATGGGGATCATCAAACTGTCGATCACGGATACGCTCCAATAATGAAGAACGAGCGACCGTGCAAGCTAACACTCTGCTAGGCTCAGAAATGTCCAACCTCACAAACCGATTGGCCAAGGCCTGAATATCCAAAGCAAGCGGTCTATGGCTGACCGGAACATAAGCAAGACTACCCATGCTGACGGACTTCCTACTCAATGCATCAGCCACCA
>MU776433.1:50175-97751 GCA_026770625.1 Nicotiana glauca
CCCCCCCCCACAAACCACACACACATTCCACTCCCAAATTAAAAGACAAATGAAAGATGATTTGTATTATTTTCCATTCCACTACAAAATCCAACCCATATGGAATCTCTAAATTTGTCGTGTAAGATTCTATACTTGTCTAGCTAGGCATATAATATATGTCTAATTGGCCTATTATAGCCTTTTGTTTTCATCATATCAATATTTTAAAGGCATGGCGCAAAAAGTTTTACCTGATACTGTCACTATCCGGAATTCTAATCTCGGGATCATGATGGCGCGTAACATCCAATTGCTAGGCAAGTCGTCGTAAGATAGTTAATTAGCCTGATTTTAGCAGTTTAAACAAGGTGATGACAAATAATGAGAGATAGGGGGCTCAAACTAATACAACACCAGAATAATTCATGTAATAACATCTACTTCCAAAGATCCGGAGTCACGAATACACGAGCTACTAGAAGTTCTATAAATAGAGTCTGAAATAAATACAACTACTTTGGATGAAATGAACAGTAAAAGAGGGAAGAGGAAGGAGACTCCAAGGTCTGCGGACGCTAGCAGATCTACTGCAAGTCTCCTTGTGCAATGATCCGAGGTATGTGTATGTGTACGCGCGCGCACAACAACAACAAAATAGAGACTTAACAATGTACAATTGGAAGGGTATATGCGAAATGGGAAAAAACTATGATATCTACGACAGGTATAACATCACAAGATAGCCAAATAACTCATCAACCAATAAAGACAGATAAACATACAGTATAAAGATGGCACGGCATCACCCTTCGTGCTTTTAATCTCATCCTTACCAAAAGATGATGACATAAGTATATAAAATGGCACGGGATCACCCTTCGTGCTTTTACTCTCGATTTGCCCATGTAACAATGAATAATTGATATAGATGGCATGACCTTTGTACTTTTACTCTCAATCTCTCCATGTAACAAAGAATAAATAATATAAATGGCATGACATCACCCTTCGTGCTTTAATTATTTTCCTCACTATGTATTGAATAATAATAAGATAATGCAATGGCACGACATCACCCTTCGTGCTTTAACACTCTCCCTTACCATGTAGTAAAGATAATGTAAATTCAGGAGATAAGTAGCACAGAGAATGTGCTTACTTAAAATATGATGCGAAGATACCAAACCTCAACTTCCAAAATACTCCATCATTACTATTTAAGAAATAATCATGGGAGAAATAATCAAACAAGTAATAATCTAACCTAAGCATGGATATCATAATTAAAAGGCCACAAATCACAAAGAAACAAGTTCCAACCACATATTTTATCCTAACAACAATGCATAAATGCTCGTCACCTCACATATATATTGTACCCATACGTTAATCACATAACAAATAGACAAACAAGTCCTAATCCCTAAAGTCAAGGTAAGCCGCAACACTTACCTCGCTCTGCAATCAAATCAAAGCTCAACCGAGGCCTTTCTTCTAAAATATACCTCCAAACCAATTGAATCTAGCAAAATATCTTTCAAACAATTCAAAATAAGCTTTGGAAACTACTCATGAGTGGAAGAGGTTCATTTTATATTATTATTGAAAAAGTCAACAAAAGTCAACCCCGGGTGTAATGGGTAATTGAAAAGAATTAGATTAAAGTTGCTTCCCAATGAATAGGAAGAAAATCTTTTGAAAAAATCGCCTCTGGGTGTTTAGGGTGGAGAGTTTGAAAGAAATTAGCTAATTCTTGTTTTCTCCCTCTTTTACCCAGCTGCAGTATCACAATTGCGGCACATAGTCCACAATTGCGAGGATTGCTCCTTCACAAATGTGAAAAAGCCATTGAGCCTGTTATCGTCGCAAATGCGACAATTTTATCGCAAATGCGAACAAAGGCAGTCTACATATATGAATAATAATTCACAAATGTGAAGAAGCACCAAGTCATTTAGTGGTCGTAATTGTGACCAAAACCTTTACAATTGCAAAGATACAGAGTCCGCAAATGCAAAAAATTCTCACAAATGCGAACTCTCCCCAACCCAGCCCATGCTCGCAATTGCGACTCATTGTTCACAAATGCGAGATCTACAGGTGACACCAGAAGCAAAGAAGCATCGGCTATTTCTCTAAGTAAAAAATCGAAGCAAAGAAGCATCAGCTATTTCTCTATGTCAAAAACCACTCGATAGCCTATCTGAAACTCACCTAAGCCCATCGGCCTCCAAAAAAAACATGTACCCAAGTGTAATAACATCAAACTCGCTCGTGTGATCAAAAGACCAAATAACACCTAGAACCACGAATCAGACACCAAAATAAATGAAATTTTTAAATAAACTTAAGAACTTTTAATTTTTACAATCGGATGTCCGATTCACGTCAAATCAATTTTATTTTACACTAAATTTGACAGACAAGTCATAAATATTGAAATGAACCTATACCAAGTTTCGGAATAGAAATCCAAACCCGATAGTAAAAAAGTCAACTTACGGTCAAACTTAGGAATTCTTTAAACATTTAGATTTCTAATTTTCAACAAATTATGTTAATTCAAGTTAGGGACTTTCGAATTCGGTTCCAGGAATACGCCCAAGTACCAAATCATGTTACGAACCCACCGCAATCGTCAAAACACTGATCGAGATTCATTTGCTTAAAATATTGACCGAAGTCAACTCAAATGAGTTTTAAGGCAGGATTTCATATTTTAAAATTAATTTTCTTATAAAAATCTTCTGGAAAAAGGATGCGGACTGCGCATGCAAATCGAGAAAGTCTAAATAGAGCTATTCAAGGTTTTGGAATACAAAAATCAAGGGTAAAACTATAAATGACCTATCGGATCATAAGAGATATGCGGCGAGGCATAAGCCTCAAGGATCCGGGCATAAGCACCACGATTTAATTTTTGCTATTTTATAAATTAATATAATTAAAATAAATATTTCAAAAGGTAAAATTGCATAAAAATTATACAAATTTAAATATGAGTCAAAGATATAAAAATTAACTCAAGAAGGAGTAATTTTGGACAAGGACTAAAAAAGGCAAAAAGAGCAAAGTGCGGACCGCACAATATTGAGTGCGGCCGCAAACCATGAAGAATGTTTAACATATCCCCTTTGCAAAGTGTGGACCGCATAATTATTGTGTAGCCGTAGGAGATGAGGTTCAGAGAAATGGGAGTCTGGGTCCACGAATAAGTGTTGACCGCACCATTATTGTTCGGCCATAGAATTCAAGAGTGCGGCTTCACTCAGAAATGTGCAGTCGGCAGAATCTAAAGAAATGCGGCCACAACCCAGGTGTGTGCGGCCGCAGAAGTCCATCCTGTCAAGCCAATTTCAAAGTGCAAACTACACACAGAATTATGCTACCACAAAACCTCCGCAGGGGCAATTTTGTTCGATAATTTCAGCTAGGTATAAATAGTTCTTTTTGTCAAATTTAGCTTAAGTTTGAACTTCAGAAAGTAGAGAGCCATTTTTATCTACTCGTTTGGAAAATTTTACAATAGCTTGTCTAATTTACATTGAATTTTTATCTCTTTATCATTTAATATGAGTTTAATCTTCTTTTCTTCTTTAATTTCTTCATTTTATCTATGAGTAGCTAAATTTCTAGCTAGGGTTATGACCTAACCCTAGTGTGGGTACCTAATGGGTGTTTGATTTACGGCTTGTTTAAGGTTGGGTATATGATGTTTAGCCTAGTTCTTGCTTTAATTGTAGAATTAATGATTGCAAACATTGATTGAAGCATATTTGAATTAGTCTCTACTTGAGAAATAGAGATTGACTCTAGGAAAATATGGCTAATAAGAAATTAGGGTGAACTTAGAAATCGATAGTCCCATTTAAAGGGTTGAATCTAGAGAAAGTAAAATCCGATTTAAGCATCTATCAACTGTTTTATGGATTACCCATTTGAGCATGAAAAAGCCAAATTAGACAAAACCACTCTATTACCGAGAGGTAGGTTGTTGTGTGTTGATTTCTATATTACACCTCGACCAACGAAACTCGCTCTAAAGCCTAGAACTCGTGAGGCAATCACCTAGGTGGAAGTTACAGCCCTAGATCTTTTACATATTTAATAAAAACCACATAAATATTATTCTCTAGTTTTATATTTTATATTTTCAAACCGTAGCATAATTTAGAAGTAGAATCAAAACAAAGTTTGTGGAAGTGCAACTTAGACACCTTACGCGCTTAGTCCAAATATATACCACTAATCCCATCTATGCTCCCTGTGGAATTGATCCTGACTCCTAGTTGAGTAATTATAATTGCATCGACCACTTCACAACCCCAATTTGAGGTGTGAACTTGCACGATATCAATTTTTGGTGCCGTTGCCAGGGAGGTAAAAATAGATTTATCTATATATTTAATTTTGTGTGTGATTTGTCTTCCTTTCCTTCTGGGTTACCAATCCTTTTGGTGAAACAGCAGTAGGTGATACAATGGCTCTCAACAACAATGATCCTCTTGGAAATGTGTCATTGGGGGATGATTGAGATAATAACCAAGTTGATGAGGTTCGTCTTGAACCTCAAGAAAATAGACGAGGCCGGCCGCCTCAAGGAAATGTTCCGGTTCCACCCCCACCTCCTCCAAGAGTGGCGGCACACTGGGTATTTCCAAATGAAGGATATGCAAGTGCCATAGTCCTGCCTCATATTAGGGAGGGAAATTTTCAAATCACAATTGTTATGCTTACGTTGTTGGAACAACATGGATTCTTCATCGGGGCTCCAAATCGAAATGTGTATAAGCACTTGAAAGGATTTGTTGACACTTGCTGGGGGAGTAAACATACAAGCGTCTCCGAGGATGCTTTAAGATTGAGGCTATTCCCTTCTTCTCTACGAGGGAAGGCTTTGGATTGGTTAGAGAGGTTACCAAATTATTCTATCCATACATGGGATGAATTAGACGAGAAAATTATTTCCAAGTTATTTTCTCCCGGGCATATGGCAAGCTTAGGGATGAGAGATTCTAGCTTTCAAGCAAGAATCCAACGAGCCTTTGCATGAGATATGTGAGAGGTATCGTACTATGGTAAAAGAGTATCCGAACAATGACATGACGGTGGCTATGATTCAACAAAATTTCTATAGGGGGATCAATACTACCAATCAATGCGTGGTCAACCTTGCCGGTGGAAATTTCATGACAACGCCGTATGCGGAAGCTTGTCAGATACTTGATAAAATGGCAGAAACTTCTCCGGTAATTCAAAGTAGAGAAAATGTTCCTCAAGGCGATCCATATGTGATTCACTTGCATAAAGAATTATATGATCATGGGCAAGAAATTTTCGAGTTGACAACCACAATAAATCAGCTATCCAAAGCTCAACTTCAACAAGTACAAGGTGTTGATACCCAATTTTCCTTCATATATTTTAAATACACATATATGCTTTCAAAATAGTACATATGTATTATCATTTGATTCATAAACACATACAGGTATTTTTTCATTTTTTTCCTAATTTTAAAGATTTTAAATCAGTTTATTCTCATATTTTAATAAATAACAATCATTAATTGCGTCACAAATAATTTTATGATGCTTTTATCATCTAAATTCATCATTTATATCCATATTAGGTTTTAAATATTTTTGGTGTATTTATTATAATTACACTTGCATTTTTAAGGCTAAAATTGCACATTTTGCATTAATAGCCCATATACACTTGTACCTACTTTACTTATGCAAAATTAACTTTTTATATTTTTATAGTATTGAATAATTGTTGCCAACCATTTTTGTACACAAATAATATTTTTACTATTTTATTTATTATTTTTACAAATTCTTTTTATTAATTAAAAATGGGTATTTAATTAAAAGCCATAAATTCCTTCTATTTTCAGACCTAGGCTACCCAAACTAGCCCAAATTACCGAGCCCAACACCTAAAATGCCTAACTCAATAATCCCAGCCCAAAACCAATGACCCAATTACTCCAACCCGATCACGACCCATTTAACCAACCCACCCCGCTCACTTATTAAATCCTGGCCGTTGATCTCTAAGATCAACGACCCCTATTAACCTACCCCTTTTAATACTAACCCCCAAACCCTAATTCCCCCCATTCCCTCTCACTCGCCGTCACTAAACTCTCTCAACTCCCTTCCTTTTGAAGAACCCTAACCCTAGCCGTCAAACCCAAAATCCCCTCTCCTAATCCCTCTTCTAATGGGGTTTCCTTCCTATTTGCTTACCATATCTGTATATTTTCGCTACTGGTTGATTCTCTATGGTATCACTTAGCACTTGACTAAACATGGCAAGTACTGCTACTCCGATTCTGTCTATTTCTTGAATCTAGATGATATTCCGTCTACACGCATTTATTCTACACCGTGTGAGTCTGATTCTGTCTATATTTTGATGATTATGACTTACCCTAAAACTGGGGTTCAGATATTTTCTTCAAAAACAAATCAAAATTGGTTTGAGTCCTTGATTTTGGGTATTTTCTTGTCTATATTCGTCCTATTATGTGTGAGTTTGATTTTCCTTGTTTAGATTCTGTTTATTTCTTTTTACTTGCCTTAAGAGTTAGAATTTTCAGATCGTATTTGCTTAATCGTTTCAACTCACTGATTATTGTGCTATTTGTGTCTTTATTCATCTTTGTGTGTGAATATTCTGTCAATATTTGTTTTCCTAAGATTAGGGTTTGCTTATTTTCTTTTCCCTAAATCCAATTTTATTTGATTCTGCATGATGATACTTCCTTATTTGTGTTTGATTTATACTTTTCCTTATTTATTTGCTCGATCTCTGTCACTACATAAACCCCTCCCCTCTCCCCTTTAGGGCATACCTAGAATCACTGTAATCTCATTGATAAACTTAAGATTTGGCTTTGTGCTCTCTTTGCTATCTCGTTCTATCTCTGGCTTTGGCTGGCTGAAAGCCAAGGCCAAATATTCTAGGTTCTCGACTATTATGGTGTTATTCTTGCTTTCTCGCCTAACTAGTAAGTTACTATGCCTTTGTCATTTTATTCTTATGCATCTATAAACCTGTGTCTATGATCCAGTGTATTTAAAGTTTATTTTTTGAGCATAATTCTGTCAATTCCATGCTTGTTCAAGTTCCTTTAGTTCTTTAATTAACACTGTTAGTTTCGAGAATGTTTGTTTGAATAATATTAATCCTCCTAAGTGTTTAGCTTAATACCTTCTAATTTGTTTCCTGTATGCAGCCTTGCTAATTTTACACTTGTCTTGAACTTTTAGTAATCTCTTAGGGTAACACTGGAATATCTATAAGTTCACATGTTCTAAGTTTGTCTTGATATATTTGATCAGTGCTAAGTCCTTTTCTGTCACTTATGTGCCCTGATAATGTGTTCTCTAGCATGTCTTTAATCCCCACTCTTTCAAGTAATTGATTAACTCTAGGGTACTTATCATATTTGTATTTTCTTGCCATGTTTGAATACTATTTGTGAGTAAGCACAACTTGTCCTTAATACCAACAAGTACACTTAGCCTAATTAGACCTTCCGGGCTTTTAAAATGGCCCAAGGTTCGAATTTAAAGTCAATTAAATAAACTCCTTATTTCCTTTTCTTTTTTTAATTAAAAATTCTAGATTATCTAAAAATGTGAAATTAAACTAATTAACTAATTATAAAAATTATAAAAACTACTTAATCCTAAATTAAAAGTGAAAAATCAATAAATAAAAATTAAAAGACAAAAAATGTAAAAATGAGCTATTATTTTGTGATTTTCAAATTTTTATAAAGCAAATGATTATGATTAATTCTAAATTAAACAAATCCTAAATGCAATGCATGATATTTTTGATATTCTTTATGATAAAAATAAAACATAAACATGCAAGAAATACAAATAATTAAATAAAAATCCTATAAAATAGCAAATAATTGGAAAAAATATATTTTCTTTGATTTTATAGTAGTAATTCATATAAGAAAAAAATCACGTGCTCACTGTCACACCTCCTTTTTCACTACACCCCCGTAAGGGGTTTAATAAAGGGAGTTTTTCCAATTAAAGGACAATCGAAACGGAATTTATTATTAGAAGATTCAGAGTCACCACTTGGGAGATTTATGGTGTCCCAAGTCACCGGTTTAGCATCCTGAATCGAGGAAAAATTGACTCTGTATTACACTCCGCGAACCAGAAATCCGGGTAAGGAATTCTGTTAACCCGGGAGAAGGTGTTAGGCATTTTCGAGTTCCGTGGTTCTGGCACGATCGATCAACTATTACAATTGACTTATTATCTGATTTTAAAACATGTTTCAACCTATGTGCATTTTTATTCCTTTATAAACTCTTTTATTTAATTATTTTTAGGAAGATTTCAACGTCACATAAAACGTGTTTTGAACCACTTCACGTAAATGCACCCGCAGTCCGCAACATATTTTATCTAATGTTGTTGAGATTTGGATTTGCGGTCACATAAATGCGCACCCGAGTTTAAGAAGGTAAATTATTAAATAAAGCGCCTAAAGTAACTACGCATTTTTAAGTTTGCGAGGGCCATGAAAAATTCAACTAATGGTCCATCTCGATTTCTAAAGGATTAAAACTAGTTAAGTGAGGGCCATGGGTTGTTAATTTGTTTGGCATGACATACCTCAAATTTTTGAAAGGAAAAACATTCAATTAAATGGACTACGGATATTTATGTTTAAGACTAATTAGGTACCACAACTACATTACGGGAACTGTACCCGTAACTATGATAATTTATTTAACTCAATGCTCCTAAAGCAAACTACAATATTCATAATTGTTTGTTTTCCGATAAGATTCTAGTTTATTGTGGCATAGAGTTTATGGAAAAGAAATGGATCGATTCCAACAGTAGCGGACCCAGGAATTTTATCAAGCGGGTTCAAAATACAAAGAGGTCAACAAAAACTATATATCAATAAAATATATTATTACAATTGTCCTCTACGAGTTTTTATTTTCTAAAATGTATTCATAATAGTTTTATCAGAAATAGTGTTAAATATTTTTCTTTCTACATAAGGTACCAAACAACCACTCATGAATTCGTCATTCATTCGGTTTCTTAATTCACTCTTGATCAACTTCATCGCCGAGAAAGTTCTTTCAACTGTAGCAGTGACAACTGGTAGAAGCAAAGCAAATTTCACAAGGCGAAAGACAAATGGATAATTCAAATACTTCTTTGTCTTAACTAGTGTTTCAGAAAGATCAACAAGCCTTTGTAGATTTGAGAACCTTTCATCAAAATCACGAACATCAATAATATAAGTTTCAAGTTGATTCTTGAGCGTAACCACTATATTCTCATCAAAATCGTCAGGATACAATTCAGCCATCATCAATATCTTGTTTATGTCAAAACTGGAAAATGAATCAACTGGATTTAAGCAAGCTACTCCAGCAAGCAAGTTCGTTGTCACCTCATTAAAACGAGCATTGAGTTCTTGAACTTGCCAATCAATAATCCTAAAAAATATATAAACACGATAGTGATGTAAAATAGTATAATCAGTAACTTTACGTCGAGATCTTCCAGAGTTAACAGAGAAGTCATCAAAGTTTGGTATCAAAATAATATACTTGACACAAAATACAGACACCTTATCAATAAGTAAACCCCATTCTTCTTCTCTTAGCTTTTGTAAACGTTCCTTTGCCACTTTAACAAGTAGAATAGCATTTGCAATATCTTGCTCCTTTTTTTGTAAGGATGTATTAAGCTCATTTGTGATCTCTAAAACATCTCTCATTAGGTGCAACATGGAAGCAACCTCAAATGTTTGACAAGTGTTAAGATATCCCTTTGCCTTAGCTCTTTCTTCTAAAGTCCGGGCATCAACAATGATAGTATCAAGAACATCAATAATTGAGCCAAACATAGAAATAAAGTTCTTAAAAGATTTGTAGTGCGAACCCCAACGAGTATCGGCAGCTCTGGCAAGACCAAGTTCTTGATTCAAACCCCTACCGGTTTCAAGTTCACCCATATCTAATGCCTCTTGAACTTTTTCTGCTTGAGATTCTCGAAGATCATCCATATGTTTATAAGAACCTCCCACTATATTCAATACATTAGAAACCAACAATACAAGTTCTCCCACTTCAAGACACTTTTTGGATACGGAAACAAGAGTCAATTGAAGTTGGTATGCAAAACAATGAATGGAATAAGCAGATTTACTTTCTTGTTGAATCAAAGTTTTGAGGCCACCTAAATCCCCTTGCATGTTTCTTGCTCCATCATAGCACTGTCCACGCACATAAGATAAACTCAAAGAATGTTGAGCAAGGTAATCAACAATTGCTTCCTTTAAACATAAAGCACTAGTATTATGAACCTGAACAATCCCAATAAAATGCTCCACCACAGATCCACATATATTAACATATCGCAAGACAATAGCTAATTGCTCCTTGCGTGATACATCACATGATTCATCAACTAGCAATGCAAAAAAGTCTCCATTTAGATTTTTCATGATTGCTTTAACTGTTTCAATTTTACATGCAATGATAATGTCTTTTTGAATTTTATGAGAGGTCAACTGATCATTCTTTGGAGCATTTTTCAACACAATATCACGAATTTTATCGCACCTCTCTGCATAACATGAAAGAATCTCAAGAAAGTTACCCTTGTTTAATGATGATTCATCTTCACGATGTCCACGGAATGCCATTCCTTGATTCAATAGGAGTCTTACAACCTCAATTGAAGCCTTAAAGCAAATTTTGTATTCGAGCTTGGTTTGACTGGATTGCCTGTCAAATGAAGTTATAATTGATTATTTTTGTTTTAATAGATCTTCACATTTCCTTTTTGCATGATTATGACTACTGCTCGACTTACCAATATGCATATCGAATCTCTTCTTTTTTTGCCAACTCTTAAATCCTAAACTTGAAAATACATCGCCTCCACCTTGATGAATTTCTTCATCTTGAAACAAGTAACAACACAAACAATAAGCCACATCTTCTATCACACTGTACTCTAACCAATTACTATATTTATCAAACCATTTATAATTGAAACGACGCTTTAAGCCCGAAAAATCTCTTCGAGGAAACTTATGATGTCGGGGTTGGCAAGGACCTCTTCGGAGATATTCTCTTCTAATCTCATCACGCTCATTTGGATGATAATCTCTAATGGGTATTCTCTCTTTTTGGATCAGTCGGTAAAGAATCAAGATCTATTCCTTGTCTTTGTCTTTTAGAGGATTGAGGTTCCTCTTCTAATTGGTACAAATTTTGTTCCACGAGAGTAGCAATTGGAGAGGATGAACTTGGTTGTGGCAACTTGGAAGATACTGGAGGGTAAAATCTCTTCATTGTAACATAAACTGGATTACCAAATTAGAAATAGAATTAGAAGAATAATTTTGTATATGTTTAACTTTAAATTTAAACGAGAAGAATTAATGCGGTCGAAGACAACGCAAATAACTATCTCAAACTAGACTTTTTATACTTTCATTATACTCAAACTGAAAAAGGATTTTGTGACGACCCGACCCGTTGTCTCATGTGTTACTGCTTCGTTTTCTCTGTTTATTGCTTCTTCATGTTTCGTTATCGGTATGTGGTATGTGAGAGTTGATTTAGATTGGTTTTGATAAGAAAGGAGACTCTTAGTCTCTTTAAGTAAGGCTTAAGTTGGAAAAGTTAACCGGACGTTGACTTATGAGTTATAGGGCTCAGATGTGATTTTCGGTGATTCGGTTAGCTTCGGGAGGTGATTTTTAATTCAGGAGTGTGATCGGAATTGATTTTGGAGGTCTGATGTAGAATTAGGCTTGAATTGGCGAAGTTAGTATTTTGGCAAATTCCGGTTGATTGGTGAGATTTTGATACGAGGGTCGGAATGAAATTCCGAGAGTTGCTGTAGCTTCGATATATGATTTGTGATGTGTGTGCAAAATTTCAGGTCATTCAGACGTCGTTTGGTTAGGTTTTTGACCGATTGCGTGTTTCAGAAGCTTTGAAAAAACTTAGGCTTGAATCCGATGTGAATTGATGATTTTAGTGTTGTTTGATGTGTTTTGATGATTGGAACAAGTTCGTATGATATTTTGGGATGTGTTGGTGTCTTTGGTTGAGGTCCCGGGGTGGCCTCGGGATGATTTCGGATGGCTAAACGGAGGTTTTGAACTTTGAAATGTTGTAGAAAAATTTCCCAGCTGTTGCAGACCAAAATTGGTCTTCGTGTTCGCAACCTTAAGAACGAGTTCGCGATGAGGAACTTTGCAGACCATCGCGTTCGCGAGAGCTGCTTCGCGTTCGCATAGAAGGGGGGCCTGGGGCCCTGCCTGTTTTGTTCATTGCGTTCGCGACACCTGGGTTCGCGTTCGCGTAAGGAGAAGGTCAGAGGCATCGCGATCGCGGTTGGTTGAACGCGTTCGCGTAAGAGGAAGAGCTGGATCATCGCATTTGCGGGCTTGGAGCCGCATTCGCGTAGAGGTAATTTGTGGTCAACGGAATTTGTTCATTGCGAACGCGGGGGTGTTGACTGCTTTCGCGTAGGGTACCCATATGGATCGGGCTGCACGTCGCAGCGAGCTATGGATCGGGATGCACGTCGCAGAGATATGTGGATCGGGCTGCACGCCGCAGTAGGTATTATGGGATACTGTTTCCGAGAGTGACCAGGGAGGGGGAGCCCGAGGGGCTGAGAGTGTTGTTGAGAGTGAGCCCGAGGGGCTGGTTCAGCTTGAAATATTGCCCGAGGGGCGAGCTTTTATGTGCTCATTTTGCATACTTCTTCTCTTTTACTTGGTATACTGTGGTATTTGTGCCCGAGGGGCAGATTTTTCAGTGCTATACAACACTAACTATTTTGAAACTATTTTCGCAATCATTGAAAAGACCATTTTCAAAAGAGATTTGAACTGAGCCAAAGCATTTCTAAAGATTTTATCGTTTTCACTGTTTTTCTCAGAAATGGTACCCGGATTCAGTATAGCATGTTGGTTGCTTTACGTGATTTCTTGCTGCTTAGTTATTATTTACTTTTATTACTCGCTGAGTTGGAGTACTCACTTTACTCCCTGCACCTTGCGTGCAGTTGCAGGTATTTATGCACCCAGTAAGGGGTATTGGCTGTACGACGGCGGAGTTGTAGAGGTTTTAGCAAGGTGACTGCCAGCGTTCGCAGCACACCTGTCCTTTCACGTTATTCTTACATCTTGTTCAGTGTATTTCTAGACTGTATAGTAGAGACTTCATTTTTGTAGATGCTCGTGACTTGTGACACCTTGGTCAGGTTATGTGGGGTTGTAAATACTGATTATTATTGTCGTTAAGTTGTATTATTCTATTCACTTATGTTTAGTAACTGGTAAAGAAATAGTTTGGGGTAGTTGGCTGGCCTTGTCTTCACGAGAGACACCATCACGACCGAGTTTGTAAATTGGGTTGTAACAAATTTCTCACTCAAAAGTCAAAACCACCAACAACAATCTGAAATTTTCCATAACTAAAGAGAAAAAGTGCTTAACTTCTCAATATATGCAAATTTATTACTCTCAATTTCTCATCCAAAATCCATCAAAACAATCTGAATTTTTTTCCAAAGCATAAATTACAAAAATCAGCAAAATAAGCAAGTGAAAAACCTGATGGAGGAGAGGCGACACAACGAGAAGCGGCAGTGGCTTATGGCTAATGGAGGAGACGACTATTAAGCAATGTTCTTTGAAATTGAACTACAATAGTCAACAAAGAGAAGAAAATACATAAAGGTGAAGGAAATTTATTGGAATTAGATCTTTATGCAAGAGAGGAATAATTATAAATACTACAAATTGAAAAACTAGAATTTGTTCTTATTGATCACCTGAACTTTTAGTTAGATAGCAAGATGAAGCCCTTTGTCTTTGAGGGAGATAACATTCTCGGCAGGGGCTAATGGAGGAAGGGATTTTCTTTGAAATTGAAGAGAGAGAGAGAGAAAGAATGAGGAAGAGGGGTCCCTCTGCTTTAGAAATTTTCATTGAAATTGAAATTGACCGAATGTCTAATTCTTTGAAATTGAAGAGAGAAAGAGAAAGAACGAGGGAGAGGGGTCCCTAGCTGGATTCGAACTCAAGACCATGTGAAAAATTTGAACCCTCTTAAACAGCAAGCTAAGCGATTTTATTGTTTGAAGTGGGTTCAAAATTATATTTATACCTTTATTTTTCTGAAGACAAAAAAATATACCTATATATACAGTGTTATTTTTCGGTGAAGCAGGTTCATGTAAACCATCTTGACTCCACGTGGGTCCGCCCCTGGATTCCAATAGTTATAAGAATGAGTCAGTCTATTACTTCACTATTTCGCTAAACTTGAGTTAATTTCGTTATTAAATATATGGATTAAGCTTAAGTGTCCTCTTCTTGGATGACAGAAGGCAACTTGGACAAATTAATGATACCCTCATGCAAGTCCAAATTTCTCACCAAAAATCGAAAAACCTCACTAACCTAATCAAGTCAAGACTACATGCAATCCATTGGACCTTCAATAATTGATCCCGTGACTATCAAATTTACACCAAATAATTAGACCAATAAGCAATCTTATCAAATTCAAACTTACCAGTAAGCAATCTTAACACTAACCTACTATAATATCGATAAACAAATTCGGAGTAATAAAGAACACATCGACGGAACTAGCTTTATATACTTGAACATCAAAATAAAATAAAACCAAGCATGTAACAATATTGAATAAATGAGGAATAAGATGACCTTTAATAGCAAATCTTCAGATTAAATGAGAAGAACCTCCTTTGAAGGACCGTACAGCTACGACCTCGTCGGAACCGTATTCAAATGAACGAGAACTCTTGGAATTGTACACAGATAGCTCGTCGACTTGACTCGCACCTATGGTGTCGTTTTGGACGATTTGGAGGCTGTTTTTGGGGTGGTTTTGGAACAGATTTAATGGAGGAAATGGGTGGTGAGCTATGGCTAAACTAAGGTAAAAAGGAAACTGATTTCGTAAGCTTCTGCTGGCAGCATTTTCTTTTGTAATTCAAAGACCTCCTGCTCCTCAACTAAGGGAGGAATTAATGGTTTAGATGGCAGAAGTTTTCTTTTTTTGATTTAGGTCAAAAAATTGTCGTTTTTGACTGATCAGTGTATATTCAGTGTATACAGCTCTCTCCTCTTTGGTCTAACATCTGATGTGTGTGAGTTTTATGGAGGGGTGAGGGTTGTGAGTGGTAGACAAGAGGGGGACAAGGAGTGGGGAACAATGGAGAGTGGAGTATTGAGTGGAGAAAGTGGAAAGTGAGTGGGAAAAGTGGATTGTGAGTGGAGAAAGTGGGAAAAGTGGGTAGTGAGCGGGAATATATTCAAATATGGGTAAAAATTAGGTGTTAACACTCATAGCTGCCCCTCTTTGCTTGGAGACACGAAGGGTTTTCGGGCAAAGATAAAATGAGCAATTACAAGGGATTTTTGCCCGTTTTGAAACTCCATGTGAAGCATTTTTTGAAAAGAACCTGACTGAACCTTGCTTCATAGGTTGCCTACGTATCCTTGGCTATAAAGAAAACAGGTCAGTGTAGTTCTAAAAGTTTTGGTAGCTGGGACTACCGGGAAGCTGTGATTTCACTGCTGTTGCTGCTGTTTCTGCTTGCTGAGCTCCTTATTACACTAAAAAGGAAAATCAAAAGCTAAGCTAGCTAGGTCTATCAACTACGAGTTACAAGATTCCTATCTATAAATCTCTCAAATCTTGATCTTGAGTCTTAGTTGGTTCTTGCGGTGGACTTCGATCTGAATCTTGATAATCGTCAGCTGTAGGTGCAGATTCTTTCTTCAGCATTAGATCAAGGCGGGACATGCGAAGCTTGTGACTTCAATCATATCATGAGCAATCCGCATCTTTGTCCGCTTCAGCATTTTGAATTCACTTCTTTTTGTTCTATTTCTTCTTTTCTTTATTCCGGATTAAGGCTCCTTCTTTCGTCCACCTCGGATCCTTTGTCTCGAGATCAAACCTGCTCAGATGCCTAAACAAACAAATGAATAAAATTTTTCTGTCCCAGTTTTCACTAGGAAAATTTCGTGAGTTATTTGTGACAAAATTCTGAACTTGTTCTTCTTTTTTTCCGAAAGCAAATAAAAATAAGAATTGTGCCTATCTAGAAGGGAAAAGGTTAGGGAATGGACCCCTATATCTAAAATGTCAACTCAGGGATTGGAGCCCTAATGTTAGCAAAAAGACAACTAGAGAATGGAGGCCCTATGTCTAAAAACTCAACTTAGGGATTGGAGCCCTAATGTTGTAAAAAGGCAACTAGGGAATGGAGGCCCTATGTCTAAAAACTCAACTCAGGGATTAGAGCCCTAATATTGGTAAAAAAGATGACTAGGGAATGGAGGCCCTATGTCTAAAAATCTCAACTAGGGATTAGCTCTATGTTGGAAAACTGAGACTGCTAAATTGTGTACTTATGCTAAAATGAACCAAGAAGGATTTTCTTTTAGAAAAAAATATCATTTTTTTTCTTTTTGAGAAAATCATTCTTTTAAACAAATTTCTCAAATGCTTTTTTTTCCAAAAGCATGAACAAATGACCTTTTTTTCCGAGACATCTTTTTTTTCCTTCCAAATTATCCTAGGAGAAAATTCATTAGACTAGGTCTTCTCTCTTTGGAGAAAGATTCATCAGGCTAAGATTTTGATCCTAGGAGAAAGTTCATCAAACTAGGTCTTTTTTTATAGTTATTTTAGGAGAAGAATTCATCAAACAAAGATTTCGATCCTAGGAGAAAGTTCATCAGACTAGGTCACTTTTTGGTATCTTAGGAGAAAGATTTATCAAACTAAGATTTTGATCATGGGAGAAAGTTCATCTGACTAGGTCTTCTATCTTAGGAGAAAAATTCATTAGACTAAGATTTTGATCCTAGGAGAAAATTCATCAGACTAGGTATTTTTTTGGGTATCTTAGGAGAAATATTCATCAAACTAAGATTTCGATCCTAGGAGAAAGTTTATCAGACTAGGTCACTTTTTGGTATCTTAGGAGAAAGTTCATCAGACTAAGATTTTGATCCTAGGAGAAAGTTCATCAGACTAGGTTTTCCATCTTAGGAGAAAAATTCATCAGATTAAGATTTTGATCCTAGGAGAAAATTCATCAGACTAGGTCTCTTTTTTTTGGTATCTTAGGAGAAATATTCATTAGACTAAGATTTTTATCCTAGGAGAAAATTCATCAGACTAGGTCTTCTATCTTAGGAGAAAGTTCATCGGACTATGATTTTTATCCTGCCTCCTTTTATGTGCTTCTTATGCTGTCCTGAATCCCCATTCTTAGGTCCTTTAGGTTCTGTCCTTGACCTCCCCAGTGTGAGCACTACTTGGGGTCCAGGTGAGACCCTTGTGAACTCACACACTAAAGATTTGGGTTTTGTGTGCTATGGGTGAATCATTCACCACTAGTTATTATGTATCTATGAAAATGAGCCTTGGAGATATTATGGGTTGAAGGCTTGGTTGTCCATGTGTATTTGGGCCTATTGTAGGCTTTCTATAGTTTTATTTGTTCTGTAATTCATTCATTAACCTTGTCTATAATAATTTTGTAACAATAATTCTGGGAAATTTAGTAAAATTAGGAAGGGTTTCTCATTTTCATTTGCAAAGTCGGGTAGGGCCTATACGGTCTTTATTTGTGCTGTTGATTCTTCTTATAAATTCCATATTATGTTATTGTATGTTAGAAATCCTGCGTATAGGACTAACGCTGTGATCTGTTAGAAATCCTGCCTTTAGGTGTATCAATTTGTCCAGTAATTATGTGTTAGCAACCATGCCCATAGGTTCAATACTTGGCTTAACTATGCGTGCAAATTCTTGCTTGTATACTCGTTAATTCTAGAAATCATGCCTATAGGGTTAAAATCAGTTCAATTCTAGAAATTATACCTATGTGGTTAAAATCAATTCAACTCTAGAAATAATGCCTATAGGTTTAAAATCAGTCAGGAGTACGCTGTGGCTGAGCAGTCTGTGAAGATGCACCCCTACCAAGTCTGGGGCAGTCCCTAACTATATGGCGTGTATCACCACACTCGAAATAAGCTCTGAGAGGACGCATTGACTATGACTGACTAGGGCCAGATCTGCTGGACTAATGATCACGCTCAACTGTGTCTATTAAAAGACTAAGCGGGCGTTGCAAATATAATTCGGGGTATTATGCCCAGAGTCGAATCCCACAGGGAATTAACATATCAACTATTGTTGTTAGATCACTAAATTCTCAATAATCAACTTTCTCAATATTTATGAATAATAGTTGGCAGTGTTTTTATATTGCTATAGCTAAACAAGAATAATAAACTAAGAATTAACTAACAAGAAGTTGTAAACAATAGAAGTAAAGGTCTAAAGTAATGGTTTCCCCCGTTGTTGATTTCTTTAGTATTATGTTTCTTATAGCTATTTTAATTGCCTATATCAACCATGAACTCTCCGGCTATCATAACTCTCTCTCAAGTAATTATGATAATTTACTAGACGTACTCTCTCAAGCTACGCTCGCTAGATTTCATTACAGTTCACTTAGATTGCACCCGAGGTATCGTTATCTCTAATCCAACCTCTAAACCGTCGGTTATGACTCTCGCCTATACTCCGGGAGTGATGTTGTTCAAACAACTACCTAAATATGCACTCTCTCTCAAGTAGATACATAACGAATAGGCACAGCTAATTGAGAGCCCTTCAATCAACTACAACAAGAACGTAGTTGAACAAATAGAGATTAACAACCAATCAAAACTATATTAACATCACAATAAGTTCATCCACAACGGGTTCCACCAAAACCTTAGATTAAGGTTTTTAGCTACTCATGATAATGGGGAAATCAAATACTAAAAGATTCATAATCATAAATTGTAAGAAAATAAAGAAGAATAGAAACAATGATATTTTGGGTGATGTCTCATACTTGTTTTTCTTGCCAAAGTACTCTCTAATAATGTTACATGCCTGCTTTGGGCGATTTCTAGTATTTAAATAGGGTTTTGGGCTAAGAATTCCGGAATTTTCACTTCAGTCCCTTAAGTTCCTGTCGCCTGCCGCGGTCCTACCGCGCCCACGCTGGGACTGCGGCCAAAAAGCCTCTCTGAATCTCCTATAACAGCTCACTGCGGTCCTACCACGCCCACGCTGGGACCGCGTCAGTTCACCTCCAGGCCTCGTTTGTGTATTTCACATGGTTCACTTGGCAACTTTGATGCGATTGGCTTCTTTTTCTTCCATAAATGATACAAAACCACTCCATAGACTTCTTCTAATGTATGTAACCTGAAAAACATGAAAAGTACTAATAACAGCATTTTGCTATCACTTTTACAATAAAAACTCTACAAGAAAGTGGTTCTTTTGGGGCTTAATCATAGTTCAATTCACCTATTATCAACACCCCACACTTAAAGCTTTGCTCATCCTCGAGCAAGTTAAACCACACTTCTCTGCCTAATCGCTCAAAGAATTACCCAATTTATATCACACCTGCCATTAAGAAGGAATAACCTAAGCAATGCAACTGCCACACCTCAGATGCAGACTCTAATGCCATGCCACCCACATGCTCACTCTAGTTACTCTAACAGAGGTGAAATTTGCTATTTCTTCCTGAGTCACATGCCCTCACATCATTAATTTGATAGATGCTCCACACATATAAAATCAAGCGCAAAGAACTTTAGATAGAAAGAATTTACTCACCCTCAGCAAAGAACATTCATATGCCACACAGATACACCATAAGCTTGCCCTTAGTGTAAGACTCTACTAATCAAGTTCATTCAATCTTGGATCAATTAGGACTTTAATTGGTTGTAATGCAGGCTACGGGACGGGTAGGATACATTTAAATATAAGAGCGACTCCACCTCTTTAAGCACTTTAACACATACATTTTAACATTTAAACCCCATATTTATGTCAAATCAAATGCCACCTTCACATTAATTTATATTACCCCATACTTCTTTTAAGCACACTTACGTCAAGAGCCACCGCTTATCAAGAATACCTTTTTTTTTCAATTCAAGTGGCTCTTCCTTTTTTCTTCAAAACAATGCACCTTTCTCCTTATTCAATTAGTTCCACTCAAAAACCAAACCAACTACCCCACACTTTAACTTTTATAAAGTTCATAACAATTCAAGTGCTCATGAAAGGTGAAAAGGTTCAAATAGATGGTTAGTTCAAACAAATGGTAAGGCTTGTAATGTGGTTGCCAAAGAAAAAGGATTATAGGCTCAAAGGGGTTAACTATAATACATAATAATTAGGTGGCTAACATATGTACATATGGCTCAACAAGAAATGCCTATATCACTTCCAAGACTGAACAAAACTACTATTTCGCTTTGCAAACACACAGGGCAAGTTCTAGGTATCACATGCAAGCACAGAATATAGGTAATTCTCACACACACTTGGCAAGTAACTCATTCCGAACTAGTTCGTCAACACACTCACATGAGCATTCAAGCAAGACAAGGTGTAGACAATTAAGGCACAAATTATGAATCTACACATGAGCCTAGGCATCAAACTCTCAAGTTCGTTTAGTTGTTAGCAGGTGTATACGTCAAAAGGGTGGAATCCTGCCCTTACCCTTCCTAATCTAAGAGAGTCTTCAGAGTCCTAAAAAAAATCTAACTAACCCGGTTCAACAAAAAGCCCTTGGAAAAGAACCGTGGTCAAAAGAAAAACCAAGGGGGAATTACTACACTACCTAAAAAGAGAAAAGAAAATAAAAAAATCTACATGGACTACTTCCCTCAAGAGTACTGTCCAAGTGGTCCGTCCTCAGGAAGAGTCCTTTACCCCTTTATGTTCTTACAACCGATTTTGACCCTCAAGAGACCCGTCGACAAGTGTCTGTCGTTGGGCCAAGTCAGTAAGCTATAAGATGATACAACAATACAACTATAGAATTAAAACATGCTCAATATATATGTACTCTACAAGACAACACAACAACAAGTCTCCAACAAATCTCCCACCCCATACTTAAAATAATGGCATGTCCCCATGTCATAACATAAATAAAGAGCAGTAGGGTAAGAAGACTTCCCTGAGTATCAATCGGAGTCGGAGACCGTGTTGGGGTCTACATGGCAAGCTCTACCCAAAGCACGAAACCACGCCATGAAGCGGTTCTTAGACCGGGCCTGCCGCTAAGACATAGAATCCATCCGCACATGCAGGCCATCCACCGAGGTTCGAAGGTCCTCGAGCTCCTCCCCTACAGAACGTAGCATAGGCCGGGTGGACTGTGATTGAGAGAGTCCTGCCCCAGTGTAGGGATGCCGAGAGGGTCCTGTTCCGTCATAGGACCTCCTGGAGGGTGCCATTAGTGCTGGGGCTTCATCCTCATCATCGATATCTATGGTCGTGGGCGCATCTTTGCACACTGAGATCCTAGAAGTCCGGAAGGGTATCTTGGCGGGAAATGTACCATCAGTAGGATAAGTGGGAACACCCTTAAGCAGACACAATCTAGTCACCAATGAGGGAAAATAAAATCCCTTAGACTGCAGCGAGGATCGGAGGATCATTTCATCACCAATAAGTCGCGCCGCATCAAAGTCACGCTTGGTGACAAAGCACCATACCAGTAGAGCCCGTAGGTGGTTGACATCGGTTGAGTTGCTCGTGGGCAGGAAGCGGCTGCAAGTGATATTAAACCAGCACTTGGCCTCGTGAGTGAAGGACTTGGAGTGGAGGGTGATTTTTTCCTGTATCCAAGTTGGTTGGCCATTCGCACAGATTGCTTCAATCAAGGTTTCCCAAGTGACCCATGAGTGTCGTGGTAATGATCAACATCACCTCTGAATTGGGGCAACCGCAAAACCTGGCGAATCTTATGAATGGAGATATCCACCACCTTGCCACGCACAATTACCTCCCGACTAACATGTTCCGGGCAGTTGGCATAGAATTCCCGAACTAGCATTGGATTCGCTGTTTCGGGCTCCTTAAACAAAAATTCCATCTCCCTCCGTCGTATCTCTTCATACATGTCTGGGCTTTCCATGCGGAGGGCAGCCCTATCTACAGTGATCTCCGGGACGAAGGTCTTTGTGGCTTTCGCATGGAATGCATCCTCTACCCTCGGAGATTGGAACCTAGTTTCATCATATGTGGGCCCTTGGGAAGTACTAGCTGAGCCTCTCTGCCTCTTTCGTGCCATAATACCTGCAACAAGACAGAGCAACTATCAAATACATCCTAAACTGGGCCATGTGAATGGTTACTCAGACTTCGCCACCCGCTGGCACTAAACAGTTATCATTGGCCAACAATGCCAAAACACCCTATTGGTAAGTGGCCCCAATTAGCCAACCCGTACTACGATTACTTCACACCCCCATCAATATGTCAACTTCTCCTACAATACCATACCCAACCTTTCATCAGTGAAATATTTCAACCACCACCACCACAACTATTTACAATGAGCACAAAGTGCTCCAAAAATTACAACAAATCCAAAAGTTTTCGGCCATATAGGCCCAACCACCACACTTTGCCCTAAAAATAATTGTTAGGTCTCAAAAACATTACAAATCCCTCCCCACAAGTTAATCACCATGAAACCCAACATCTAAGCATCAACCATGGCTAAAAGAATCAAATAAAAAGAGAAAACAAAGAAAAAGATACAATTTATACATTACAACAAAATCTAGGGTTAGGAAACTAATTTACACTAACTATTTGAAGAAAAGAGAAGAGAATAGAAGAAAGCTTACCTTGTAGATGAGAAGAGAGAGTTGAAGAAGGAGAAATTTGGTGAAGAATGGGGGTTAGAGCTTGGGGAGGAAGAAGATGAATGGGAAATTTTGGAGAGAATATAGAGAGAAAAGGGTTTGGGGTCGTGGGTTGTAGCCCGTCTATGTACCACCGCGGTGGAGCGCGGTAGACCAGGTTCAGAGAGCCTGTTTCACCGTGGTCCTACCGCGGTCACGCTTGGACCACAGTGTAAAACTTCAGAGAGAACATTTGTCCGCGGTCCCAACGCGGCCACGCTTGGACCGCGGTGGAGGCATTTTTCTGGTACTTTTTTTTTGTATTTTTTTGTTTTATATATATACAATTATACTTTACACTTACAATAATTCATGGGTTGCCTCCCACGCAGCGCCTGATTTAACGTTGCGACACGACGCAAGTAGTTGAGTTCCTACTCCTCTTTCACGTATTGGGGTTCTTTGAAACTGGTAACCAATGTATCCCCTTTTTTCTTCATCTGTTCCAAGGTAATGTTTCAACCTTTGTCCATTGACTGAGAATTTGTTTGTCCCATCTTTTGATTCAATCTCAACTGCTCCATTTTCAAACATTTGCACCACTCTGAATGGCCCAGACCATCGGGATTTCAACTTACCCGGAAACAATCTCAACCGTGAATTGTAGAGCAATACCATGTCCCCAGGTTTGAAATGTCGCTCAATAATGTTCTGGTCGTGTAACCTCTTCATTCTTTCCTTGTACAATCTTGTGCTCTCAAAAGAAAGATCTCTGAACTCGTCAAGCTCATGCAACTCAGTAATTCTAGTTGTTCCTGCAGTTTCAAGATCTAAGTTCAACTGCTTCAATGCCCAGCACGCTTTATGCTCAAGTTGAAATGGCAGGTGACATGCCTTTCCAAACACCAACTTATATAGTGACATACGAATTGGTGTTTTAAATGTAGTCCTGTAGGCCCAGAGTGCGTCATCTAGCTTCCTCGCCCAATCAGTTCTTGTGGCGTTCACTGTCTTGGTCAACACACTCTTGATTTCTCTGTTGGACACTTCCACCTGTCCACTAGTTTGCGGGTGATACGGAGTGGCCACCTTGTGGCGCACATCATACTTAGTCAGCAACTTTTCGAAGGCTTTATTGCAGAAGTGAGTGCCTCCATCGCTGATAATGGCTCGTGGTGTTCCAAATCGAGTGAATATGTTCTTCTTCAGGAATCCCACCACTACTCTTGCATCATTAGTGGGTAACGCAGTAGCTTCTACCCACTTGGACACGTAGTCCACCGCAACTAGTATGTATTTATTTCCAAATGAGCTGACGAAAGGACCCATGAAGTCAATCCCCCAGACATCAAACACTTCCACCTCTTGAATCGGGTACATGGGCATCTCGTGGTGATGGGAAATGTTCCCAGTCCTCTGACATTCACTGTAACTCTTTACCCATAGGTGTGCGCCTCTAAACACTGTTGGCCAAAAGAATCCGGCCTCAAGCACTTTTGCCGCTGTCCTGACTCCTCCAAAATGTCCTCCGTATGCCAATGCGTGACAAGCTTGCAAAACAGAAGATTGTTCTATCTCGGGGATACACCTCCGGATCATATTGTCAACACATATTCTAAACAGATAAGGCTCATCCCAATAATACATGCGGCTATCACGATAAAATTTCTTTCTTTTGGAAGATGAGAGGTCATGAGGAACTATACCACTGGCCAGGTAATTAGCAAAATCTGCATACCATGGCGTTTCCTCAAGATTAGTAGCGAGCAGTTGCTCGTCTGGAAACGTTTCCAGGATCTCTTCAACTTCGATTGCTTTTTCAGCTCCTTCAAGTCGTGATAGATGATCAGTGACTTGATTTTCTGTGCCCTTACGGTCACGAATTTCAAGGTTGAATTCTTGTAACAGCAGCATCTAACGAATTAGGAGCGGCTTAGACTCCTTCTTTTCAATTAAGTACCTGAGAGCTGCGTGGTCAGTATATACAATTACCTTGGAACCAATCAGATATGAATGGAACTTGTCGAAGGCAAACACCACGGCCAACATCTCCTTCTCAGTCACAGTGTAATTCAGCTAGGCTCCACTCATCGTTCTACTAGCATAGTATATTGGATGCATCAACTTGTCCTTTCGTTGGTCCAGCATTGCCCCCACTGCGTAGTCACTAGCGTCACACATGAGTTAGAACGGTTGCTCTCAGTCGGGGGCAACTATGATAGGTGCTGTGACCAGCCTCTTTTTTAGCTCCTCGAATGCTACCCTACAATCATCAGAAAACAAGAAAGGGTGATCTTTTTCTAACAACTTACAGAGAGGGTTGGCGATCTTTGAGAAGTCTTTTATGAATCGCCGATAGAAACCAGCATGCCCGAGGAAGCTTCTGATTGCTTTTACTTAAGTTGGAGCGGATAACTTTGCTATCATATCTACCTTAGCACGATCCACCTCAATTCCTTTTCTTGACACCCGGTGTCCCAAGACTATGCCTTCTTGTACCATAAAATGGCACTTTTCCCAATTCGGAACCAGATTAGTCTCGATACACTGTTTCAACACACGAGTTAGATTTATCAGGCACTCATAAAATGAGTTCCCCACCACTGAGAAGTCATCCATGAACACCTCCATTATATCCGCTACCATGTCAGTGAATATGGCCATCATGCACCATTGGAATGTGGCGGGTGCGTTGCATAGGCCAAAGCGCATCCTCCGAAAGGCGTAAATGCCATACGGGCAAGTGAAAGAGGTCTTCTCTCTGTCCTCCGGTGCAATGGAAATTTGGTTGTACCCAGAGTACCCATCCAGTAAACAAAAATGTGACCTCCCTGCCAATCTGTCTAACATCTGATCGATGAAGGGAAGTGGGAAGTGGTCTTTCCGGGTGGGTAGATTTAACTTCCGATAGTCCATGCAAATTCTCCAGCCCATGACGGTTCTCGTAGAGATCAATTCATTATTATCATTCTTTACTACCGTCATGCCACCCTTTTTAGGAACACATTGAACTGGGCTAACCCAGCTGCTGTCAGAGATTGGAAAAATGATTCCCGCATCTAACCACTTGATTACTTCTTTCTTCATCACTTCCTTCATATTGGGGTTCAGCCTTCTTTAGTGTTCCCTGGAAGGTTTGTGTCCCTTTTCCAGTAGAATTTTGTGCATACAGTAGGCGGGGCTGATCTCCTTTATGTCTGCCATGGTCCACCCAATGGCAGCCTTGTATTCCTTAAGTACCTGCAATAGTTGTTGAGCCTGCACATCTAACAAACTAGATGAGATAATAACAGGTAATGTGGAGTTAGGTCCAAGAAATTCATACTTGAGATGGGCGGGCAATGGTTTCAATTCAAACGTTGGTGGTTCTTCGATGGATGGCTTGGATGGAGGAGTTTCTCGATTTTCCAATTGCACTGGCTCAAACTCTAGGGTCCTATCCCAGAACCCTCTACCATCTAATGCCAACACCCATTCCGCCAGATCCTCTCCATTTTCCTCATCCAAATTCATTAGACATGCAGTAAGAGAGTCCTCAATAGTCAGCCTTTCATCGTCAGTCTCTACAATTACATCCACGTTATCAATAAGAGAGCAATTGGCGAACTCACTTGGTCGCCTCATAGATTTCTGCACATTGAATGTTATTTCTTCATCGTTCAGCCTCATCTTGAGTTCCCCAATCTCACAATCAATTAGAGCTCTTCCTGTGGCCAGGAACGGTCTTCCCAAAATGATAGGAATCTCTTCATGCACCTTACAATCTAGGATCACAAAATCTGTAGGGAAGACAAATTTCCCAACCTGAATCAGCACATCGTCTAGGATTCCATAGGGTTGTTTCACCGTCCTGTCTACCAGTTGCAACAACATAGAGGTGAGTCTAGCTCTTCCAATGCCCAACCTATTAGAGATTCCTAGGGGCATAAGATTGATGATGTCCCTTATATCACACAGTGCCTTAGCAAAAGCAATATTTCCAATAGTGCATGGAATTGTAAAGCTCCCTGGATCAGACAGCTTTTCAGCAATTGGTCTAGTTACCACTGTACTACAGGTCTGAGTAAGTGTAACTGTGGCTAAGTCTTGAAAATCAAACTTTTGGGACATTAAGTCCTTCATCATCTTTGCATACCCAGGCATTTCCTTCAAAGCGTCAATCAATGGTATATTTACCTAGATTTGCTTCAGCATGTCAAAGAACTTCTTGTATTGCTCCTCCTTTTTGTACTTAGCCAATCTCTGGGGAAAAGGTGCAGGGGGTATTTTCTTTCCAATCACTTGGGACTGATCTTTATCAGCTGCTACCTCAACTACTGACTCCTGGACTTTTTTAGCTTCTTTCTTGGTCTCATTCTGAATGCAATTTTCTTCTTGAGCAGGCTGTACTGTTACCTCTGTCAGTTCTGTTGATTCATCCAGCTCGATGGGCACCGGTATGAGTGTCTCAGCCTGTCTAGCTTCTCGAGCCTTTCTTTCTCTTCATCCAAATCTCTGCCATTACGTAGACTCACTGCCATCAGCTGCTTCGGTCCCTGATCTTTTGGATTTATATGAGTGCCTGCAGGTAGTGTCCCTTAAGGACGATTGTTCAGGGACATCGAAATCTGGCCCACCTGTACTTCGATATTTTTTATTGATGCATCATGGGCATCGACTCTTTCATTAATTTAACATTAGAGCCAATAACCTGCTGCATCATTGCTTCAAGTCTAGTAAACCCAGCTTCCTGCCTTCCACCATGTTGCTGGTGAGGTGGGTGATACCCTTGCTGCTGATTCTGATTGTTGTATCCCTGTGGTCGTGGGTAAGGTGCCATATTGTTGGGGGGTCTCATACCTCCCATGTTCCCTGTGTTGAACTGTGGATGTGAGGGCCTGTATTGCTGATTTTGTTGACCCTAATTCTGACCACCCTGTCTCTGGCCACCATAATTAGACACATAGTTCATGTCTTCCGGGTAGTGATGATGATCGTGTTCTGCATTCCACTGATTACAAACTGGCTGACTAATGCAAGATGCACACAGGCCCCCATTGGCAGTGTCAACAATATGTACCTGCTGTTTTTGCCCTGACTCTTCCACCTTCTTGGTGAGTATGCTCATCTGTGTCAATAAGATGGCCATGTTTTCTGCCATAAAATTGGATGGATCTAAAGGCACCAAGTGCACCACTGGAGTGATGGGTGCACCTCTGGTTACCCAGCCCGAATTCTATGCCAACTTGTCAAGCAGACTTTGGCCCTCTCTCCATGTTTTGCTCAAGAATTCCCCACCAGCTGAAGCATCAACAATGTTCTTTACGCTATCTGACAATCCCATGTAGAATCGCTGCCCCAACATTAGATCTAGAACACCATGGTGTGGACATATGACCAACATCCCTTTAAAATGCTCCCATGATTCATGCAAAGTCTCCATCGGTCTCTGTTTAAAACTCAAAATCTCATCAATTTGTTGAGCAGTCTTGTTGGGTGGATGGAACTTGTTGTGGAATTGCTTAACTAGTTCATCCCACGTTGCTATAGAATTTATGGGAAGTGAATTCAGCCAAGTCTGGGCAGCTCTTGTCACTGAGAATGGAAACAATAACAGTTTGGTTGCTTCGTGAGTTACATTGGGTTGCCTTTGGGTTTTGCAGATAGACAAAAATTCTTCAAATGCTGCTGAGGATATTCAACTTGTGACCCCGAAAATAGTCCCTTATTCTGCAACAAGTGCAACATGTTATTAGTGATCTGGAATGACTCAGCTGTATCTACGAAACTACTATCGCTGTGGATAGATTCTCAACTATGGGTTGTGCCCAGTCATATAGAGCAGCCTCTGGCACTGGCACTATTGGTGTTGGTGGATTTCCCTGGTTATCACCCATGATTGTTTCGAATTGTGTGGTTGTTGGTTGTTGTTTGTTTTGTCGGTTGGCCCGATTCAGAGCCCTGAAAACTTTCTCGGGATCTGATAATACTTCTAATACTTCACCAGATCTCCATGAGTTTTTAGGCATGCACCTGTGCAACCAAGTCAACAAACATTAAAAGTTCAATGTAAAATTGAGTATAGAGAAAACTGACTCTACTATGAATTTTGTACTTCTTCAATTGTAATTGATAACACCGTTAATTCCCCGGCAACGACGCCAAAATTTGATCACGCTCAACTGTGTCTATTAAAAGACTAAGCAGGCGTTGCAAATATAATCTGGGGTATTATGCCCAGAGTCGAATCCCACAGGGAATTAACGTATCAACTATTGTTGTTAGATCACTAAATTCTCAATAATCAACTTTCTCAATATTTATGAATAATAGTTGGCGGTGTTTTTATATGGCTATAGCTAAACAAGAATAATAAACTAAGAATTAACTAACATGCAGTTGTAAACTATAGAAGTAAAGGTCTAAAGTAATGGTTCCCCCGTTGTTGATTTCCTTAGTAGTATGTTTCTTATAGCTATGATTTAGCTGCCTCTATCAACCATGAACTCTCCAGCTATCATAACTCTGTCTCAAGTAATTATAATAATTTACTAGACGCACTCTCTCAAGCTACCCTAGCTAGATTTCATTACAGTTCACTTAGATTGCACCCGAGGTATCGTTATCTATAATCCAACCTCTAAACCCTCGGTTATGACTCTCACCTATACTCCGGGAGTGATGTTGTTCAAACAACTACCTAAATGTGCACTCTCTCAAGTAGATACATAATAAATAGGCACAGCTAATTGAGGGCCCTTCAATCAACCACAACAAGAATGTAGTTAAACAAATAGAGATTAACAACCAATCAAAACTATATTAACATCACAATAAGTCCATCCACAACGGGTTTCACCAAAACCTTAGATTAAAGTTTTTAGCTACTCATGATAATGTGGAAATCAAATACTAAAAGATTCATAATCATAAATTGCAAGGAAAATAAAGAAAAATAGAAACAATGATATTTTGGGTGATCTCTCACACTTGTTTTTCTTGCCAAAGTACTCTCTAATAATGTTATCCTTTAGGCGAGTTCTAGTATTTAAATAGGGTTTTGGGCTAAGAATTCCGGAATTTTCACTTCAGTCCCTTATGTTCTCGTCGCCTGCCGCGGTCCTACCGCGCCCACGCTGGGACCGCAGCCAAAAGGCCTCTCTGAATCTCCTATAACAGCTCACTGCGGTCCTGCCGCGCCCACGTTGGGACCGCGGCAGTTCACCTCCAGGCCTCGTTTGTGTATTTCACATGGTTCACTTGGAGACTTTGATGCGATTGGCTTCTTTTTCTTTCATAAATGATACAAAACCACTCCATAGCCTTCTTTTAATGTATGTAACCTGAAAAACATGAAAGACACTAATAAGAGCATTTTGCTATCACTTTGACAATAAAAACTCTACAAGAAAGTGGTTCTTTTGGGGCTTAATCATAGTTCAATTCACCTTTTATCAACTAACCTCTGGAAACACTCCGCGCAGGAGGCGCGCTAGAAACTAGAGGTGCATAGTAAGGCTCTTGAGGTGTAGGCAGAGCTGGAGCACTACTGGCTGCTGGAAGAGCTGAATGAATGAGGCGACCCACATAACTCCTACCATGACGACCTACTACTAGGGTACAGGCACCAGAGTAGTGGCCCGACTCTTGAGACCTCTTGGCCTCTCTCTCTACTCGCTCCCTGGCGAGCATACCCTCGATCCTACTAGCAATGGTCACTACCTACTGATAAGGAATGTCTATCTCCAACTCTCGAGCCATGCTAAATCTAATGGGTGGCATAAGATCCTTAATGAACTTGCGAACTTTCTCGCGGACGGTAGCAACTAAGGCCGGTGCATGCCTAGCCAATGTGGTATAACGGATAGCATACCCTGAAACGGCCATAGCACCCGTCCATGTCCCAAGAGTGCAAACTGGGGCAATTAAAAAAAAAAGAAAAAAACAAAGAAAAAAGAGAAACAGAAAAAAATGAAAAAATTAGTTTAGGTCAGACTTATGAACTACGTTAAAATTTTTTCCTTAAAAGAAGGATACGTAGGCAGCCTCACGGTTCGGTCCAACCAAAAAAAATTCAAGAAAAAATTCCAAAAAAATCCCTAGTATCTGAAATTGGGGCAAAAAAAATTTATTTCACTTTTGAAAGTGTGGATTCCAAAAGTTGTAAGTCTACAACCCCACACTTTGAGTCAACTTTGAGCCGTCATGCCGACTCTTTCTTCCTACCCATATCCAAAAACCTTATAAATAAAGACCTCCTGATCAATATTCAAGAATGCCAAGAAAAGTAGGCAATGAGAAATGGTTGTCACGTGACATAGAACACTATCAAGTTACTCGCAAAAAAAGAAGGGGAAAAGAAAAAGAAAAAGCAAAAGAAAAAAAGAAAAGAAAAATGAGAGAATCTTATTAGTGAAAACCCTTACAGGAACTGTAAGACGACAGTAAGCAGAGATGGATAAATGATAGAGACTTGTTGGTGAAGACCCCTCGGGGTACTACTTGTTGAAAGTGAGTCGTGAAGCTGATGCAAAGGATTGGCACGAACAAGCCCGACTTCAAAGGTCATAAGAATGGTAAAAGTGAAGATTGGATTAGTTGGATAGATCAGGACGTTAAGTCCAAAAAGCATGTCATGATCATGAAGGCTAGTTATTGAAAAAAAAAAAGGAAAAAAATACTCTTCCTTTTGTCCTTCCAACAGGGGGCATTTCTTGTTAATATTCGCTTCTTTTCATCATTGTGTCCTACACTTTGAGTTCATCCTTGTCAAAACAAGCAAGAAGAGATTTCAAAATCCGATACCAGCTTTTGAGTTGCACATAGTAAATTTGGCTAGCGCACTCAGTTGTTACTTTCAACATGACTTGAGGATTCATGCAAAGGCTTTCTCCCAAAAGACTCTTGTCAGCCTAATTGGCGCAAGCAAAGATGACTGATGATTTTCTCTGACAGACAAATTGCTCAAAAAGCATGAAGTCATTCAAGATATTAGAAAAGGTCACCTAAGTAAAGATCCCCAGTTGGGATAAGGCTGTGTGAGCTATAAATACAAACGGTACTAGGTGAAAAACAATCAGAGTTGCTGCAGAACAAAAGTCTCTGGAGACCGACTCAGGCTGATCGAGCAAAAGCCAATCTGCTTAAGACTCAAGGCCACAAATCGACCACCACTTTTGAAAACTGACAAAGTTTTCTTCATTTGAAAAAGAACAAAGCAATGAAAGGAAAGTGGTTCAAGAAATAAAAAAAAACAAGGGAAAAAAAACAGCAAACAAAAAAAAGGGAAGGAAAAGAAAAGAGGAGAAGAGCCGACAAAGGGAAGTTACTCAATTCTTTGCCTCTATTTATCTTGCTATTGTGCATAAAATCTTGCTGTTGATTTTTACATTTTTCCTCCAAGGATAAAAAGTCCTGGTCTGATGAATTTTACTCATAAGATAGAAGACTACTCTGATGAACTTTCTCCTTATGGGGAATATGATATAACTGATGATCGATTTTACTTACTCTATACCTCTCGGTAGTTCGAGTGATTTGCCTACATTGACTTTATCAAGACCAATTGGGTATGCAAATTTGCACAAGGAATCAATGTTCAAGTCGGGCATTACTATCTCTAGGTTTAACCCTTTAATAGGGGCTATCAATCTCTTGAGTACACCTCAATTCCTTGTTGGACCAATTTCAGAGACTTAGGCTCTCTTTCTCAAGAAGAGCCAAAATCAACTAAACACAAACTAGTATTTTGAACCACTAGTTCAGAAATTAAGCATAAAATTAGTCCAAATATCAAACACCCATAGTCAATCAAGTCCTAAAACACAAGACCCATCAATTACCCATACTAGGGTTGAGCCACAACCCTAGCTTATGGGTCTAGCTACTTATAATTGGAGAAGAAAACAAAGAAATGGATAAAGAAAAACTCATATTAATTAATTACTAAATTATACTTGAAGATTCAATGTTGAAATGGAGCTAAAATTACTCAAAATAGCTAAAATATTCTAACCTACGAGCGCAACCTTCAGTACTAACTATCTGCCTCACCTAAAAATGGAAAAGAAGCTATTTATACTAAGCTGACAAATCTGGACAAAAATACCCCTATGGGGTAAGTGCGGACCGCAGAAAATCATGCGCGGCCACACTAAGGCTCTGAAATTGAATAAACGACTCTCTGAACCTTGGGCAATCTGGACCGTACATAATCGAGTATGCCTGCGGTGGCTTCTAGTGCGGTCCGCATGAAATGGAGTGAGGACTGCATTGGTCTTCAAACTTGTACTAGGCAAATCTTTGAACCTTTTCTCTGTGGACCGCACTAAATCAAGTGCGGCCGCATTGATCCTAGTACGGACCGCACAAAACCTCGTGCGGCCACATTACCTTTTTGTCTTAATAGCAGCCTCTCTGAACCTCACTTGTGCGGACAACACATAATGGAGTGCGGCCGCACTAGCCCAGTTTTGCCTGAGCTTTGTCTTGTCTGGGTACTTGTGCAAGTTTCTCACCTTTTTTAGCTAATCTTTGACACCTTGTCACCTTGTTGATCAAACCTGCAATCAAGCACAACTTGTGAGCCTTTTAGGACTATTTTGTACACATTTCTAATCAAAACTTGAGGTGAAGGAATGTAAAATACATCATATTCCCTAGTTATTAGGAAACACCTTTTAAGAGGGATTTTTAGAGGAGTTCATTGGGGTAAGGTCTTTGGTCCCTAAACTCGTTATTGGAATGATTTTTTTTATCTATTTAAGCATGAAAAATTAAGGAAAATCTGTGGTAATTGGGGGGTTAGGGCGTGACAAATTGGACACATTTGTGTGATGATTTGAGGGGCCATTTGAGGTCCAATTTTTGTAATTTTTGTATGCATGAACTCCCGAGAATGTGAGGATTCTGAAAATATAAATTTTACCTGATTCCGAGATGTGGGCCTGAGGGGAGTTTTGGTTATTTTTCCTAATTTCGCTTATTAACTTAGAATTTAATTGTAGAATCAGTTACTTGAAGTGTTATTTACAATATGCAATTGAATTGAATAGATCTGGGCCATTTAGAGTCGATTACTCATGGCAAGAGCGTGGTTTCAGGTTGATTTGATGAGCTTGTTCGAGGTAAGTGGCTTGCCTAACCTTGTGTGGGGTACTATTCCCTTAGGATTTGGTATATTTCATTATTGAAATGCCTTTTACGTAAGGTGACAAGTGCGTACTTGTGCTAATTGTTGGAAATCTAGTTTTTATGAAGTAACTACTAGTATTTTCTCTTTCCTATTTTATTACTTGTACTATTTAAGCCTGTGTTAGTTTAGGAAAGCATGTATAAGCAATTAACTTGCCTTATTTGTTCAGTTGCTTTACCTGAATTCTATCCAGCATGCTACGCTAGACTATTTGTTGCCTTAATATGAAGTATGATATTTCTGAGCATTTCTCCTGTTGCTGCTGTATATTTACATTGGGACTATAGATGTGGGATTCTGGTAGCTCCCCCTTGTCTGTTTACATTTGGGACTACGAATGTGGGATTCCGGTAGATCCTCCTGCACAGTTATATGGAACTATAAAAATGCACACGGTAGATTCCTCCAGTACTGGGTATTTATATTTAGGACTACGGATCGAGATTCTGGTAGATCCCCATGCACTGATAGTTGGACTACGGGACGGGATCTCGGGAGATCCTTCGGATAAATATATGATGGACTACGGGATGACATCCTGGGAGATCCAATGGATAGATGTATAATTGGGACTTCAGGACGGTATCCTGGAAGATCCCCGATTGATATTATTGGAGTTCAGCAATATTTTTTTATAATTTCCTTCTATGTTACATTGTCTCTGTATAGTTGTTGCTGTCTTTTATATTCTGTGTTGCTTTTACTGTTGTACTTACTTATACTGCTCTGTTTTACACTATCGAACTTTATCTTGTATTTAACCTCAGTTGGACCCTGAGCTTCCTCATCACTACTCAACCAAAGTTAGGCTTGGCACTTGCTGAGTACCACTGTGGTGTACTCATGCCCTTTTTGTGCATATTTTTCATGTGCAGATCCAGGTACGTCGACTCAGTCCTACAACTTGTGAGGCGAGGTGACTGCTCTAGATACTTTGATGTACATCTACTGTGTCCACAGATCGAAAAGTCCCTTTCTGTTCTTGCTTTTAAACATTTACCCTTCTGTATTCTTTCCTTCTTAGATATTCTGGAGTTAAACACTATTAGATATTCAAAGGCTTGTATTTCCGTGAGTTTTTGGGTTTTGGGAGAGTGTATTAGATTTTGATAAGTTGTGTTATATATGCCAAGCGGCATTTTGAATATTATTTTGTTTGGTTATTTTTGGTTTTTGTTTATTTCTTCTGCAAGTTTTATTTAAGTTCTGCATTTGTTAGGCTTACCTAGTCGAAGGAACTAGGTGCCATCACGATAGTTCACGGAGGGCACACCGGGGTCGTCACAAGTTGGTATAAGAGCTCTAGATTCATAGGAGTCATGGATCACAAGCCGGTTTATCAGAGTCTCACTGATTGGTACGGAGACGTCTGTACTTATCTACGAAAGGCTTTGTAACTGTTAGGAAAATTTCATTTCATTTTGATTTCCTTGTCGTGCGAGATTTTGATATCACCATTCTAAAACTTCTGCCTTCTATTCTCTCAGAGATGGTGAGGACACGTGCTATCCGAGATGACCAAGCACCCATGCCCCATACTGCAACTGTCAGAGGCTGAGGCCGGGGCCAGGGTAAAGGCCAAGGATGTGCACGTTGTGCAGCCAGAGCACCTGCGCAAGCTGCCACCGAGGAGACACCAGCACTGCCAGTCAGAGTTCAGGCACCTAACACGCCTACTACTACTACCACGTCAGCACTTTAGGAGATGCTAGCAAAGTTCATGAGCATGTAAACCACTTTGGCTCAGGCAGGGTTGCTTCCCCTAACTGCAGCTACATCCCAGGCCGGGGGAGGAGCACAGACTCCCACCGCCCGCACTCCTGAGCAGGGAGTGCTTGTTGATCAGGTCCAAGAGGTCATTCCTGTACAAACTATAGCCCCAGGACATCCCAAGGACAGGGCAGTGGCTTCAGAGGATGAGCAGCGGAGACTTGAGAAGTTCAAGAAGTATGACCCTACTGTATTCAGTGGATTAGCATCAGAGGATGCCTTGGTATTTTTGGAGGAGTGCTACCGTATTCTCCGTACCATGGATATATCAGGATCGAGTGGGGTTTCATTCACTACCTTCCAGATTCGAGGAGCCGCCTATGAGTGGTGGCGCACCTATGAGTTAGATAGTCCAAATGAGGCTGCTTCGCTGACTTGGACCCAAATTTCAAATCTATTTCTGAGAGATTTTGTTCCTCAAAACCTCAGAGATGCATGGCACGTTGAATTTGAGCATTTGCGCCAGGGTTCTATGATTGTCTCAGAGTATGGTGTCTGTTATACTAGCTTGGCTAGACATGCACCTGCTTTGGTTTCTACTGTTCGTAAGAAGGTTCGCAGTTTATTGAGGGGCTTATTCCTAGTATCAGTTCTAGCATGGCTCATGAGTTGGAGATGGATATTCCTCATCATTAGGTGGTGAGCATTTCTAGGAGGATTGAGGGTATGAATGCTAGGGAAAGAGAGGAGAGGGAGGCTAAAAGGTCTCGAGAGTCAGGCCATTATTCTAGAGCCCATTCCCTAGCTGTAGGGTGGTCATGGTAGGGGTTCTATAAGTCGCCCTGTTCATTCAGCTCTTCCAACAGGCAGTAATGCTCCAGCTCCTCCTAGGCCTCAAGAGCCTTATTATGCACCTCCAATTTCTAGCGCGCCTCCTATGTGGGGTGCTTTCAGAGGTCAGTCTAGCAGACCTGGCCCGAGCCAGTCACAGCCACCATATTCTCCTAGAGCTTGTTTTGAGTGTGGTGACACACGCCATATGGTGATGGATTGCCCCAAATTTGGGAGGGGTGTACCTCTATAGACTTCTTAGCCACAGCGCGCCCCGAGAGTTCTCAAGCTATGGTTATAGCACCAATTGCTATCCCGCCTTCTCACCCACCTTTAGGTGGAGGTCGGGAGGTAGTGGTTGCCCTAGAGAGGGAGGCCAAGACTGATACTATGCCCTTCCTTCCCGTACCAAGACTGTTGCCTCTGATTCTGTCATCACAGGTATTATACTGGATTGTCACAGAGATGCATTGATTTATTCGATCCAGGCTCTACTTATTCTTATGTGTCTTCTGTCTTCTTGTTTTGCTTTGTATTTTAGTGTATCTCAGGATTCTTTGAGTTCCCCTATTTATGTTTCTACTCCTGTGAGAGATTCTCATGTTATGGACCGCATTTATCGGTCGTATTTGGTTGCTCTTAGTGGTTTTGAGACCAGAGCCAATTTATTTTTGCTCAACATGGTAGATTTTGATATTATCTTAGACATGGACTAGTTGTCGCCCCATTATGCTATTCTTGATTGTCACTCCAAGACCGTGACACTGGCTATGCTAGGTGTACCGCGTGTTAAGTAGAGGGGTGCTTTAGATCACACTCCCAGTAGAGTTATTTCTTTCCTCAAAGCTCGGTGTATGGTTGAGAAGGGGTGTGACACATATCTAGCCTATGTGAGAGATGTCAGTATTGATACCCTTTCAATTGATTCAGTTCTAGTAGTACGAGACTTTTTCAGTATGTTTCCAACTGATCTTTTGGGCATGTCGCCTGATTGAGATATTGATTTTGGCATTGATTTGTTATCGGGCACTCAGCCCATTTCTATTCCTCCATATCGTAGGGATCCCCCTGTATTGAAGGAAGGATCAGTTGCAGGAATTGCTTGATAAGGGTTTTATTCGACCCAGTGTATCACCTCGGGTGCTCCTATCTTGTTTGTGAAGAAAAAAGATGGTTCTATGCATATGTGTATTGATTATTGCTAGTTGAACAAGGTTATAGTGAAGAACCGTTATCCTTTGCCTTGTATTGATGATATGTTTGACCAGCTTCAGAGCGCACGGCTATTTTCAAAGAATGACTTACGCTTAGGTTACCATCAGTTAAAGATTTGGGAGCCAGATATCCCGAAGACTGCTTTCAGGACTCGGCATGGTCATTACGAGTTCCTTGTTATGTCATTTAGGCTGACCAATGCCCCAATAGCCTTTATGCATTTGATACATAGTGTATTCTGGCCATATCTTGACTCTTTTGTCATTGACTTTGTTGATGAAATTCTGGTGCATTCCTGGAGTCGGGAAGATCATAAGCAGCACTTGAGGACAATGCTTCAGATTTTGTGGGAAAAGAAGTTATATGCAAAGTTCTCAAAATGTGAGTTTCGGTTGGATTCCGTGTCAGTCTTAGACCACGAAGTATCGAGTGAGGGTATTTAGGTGGATCCAAAGAAGGTAGAGGCAGTGAAGAGTTGGCCCAGACCATCCTCAGCTATAGAGATCCACAGTTTTCTCGGTTTGGCGGGTTACTACAGTTGTTTTGTAGAGGGGTTTTCATCGATTCCAACCCTTATGAGCAGACTGACCTAGAAGGGTGCTCCGTTCCAATGGACAGAAGAATGTGAGGCGAGCTTTCAGAAGCTCAAGACAGCTTTGTACGGCCCCAGTTTTGATACTGTGTATAGGTTTGAGGTCTTATGCGGTCTATTATGATGCCTCGAGGATTGGTCTCGGAGCGGTGTTGATGCAGGACGGTAGGAAGATTGCCTACGCGTCCAGACAGTTGAAATACATGAGAAGAATTACCTTGTGCACGACCTTGAGATAGCTTCCATTGTTGATGCCCTAAAGATTTAGTGCCATTATCTATATGGTGTTCCCTATGAGATTTATACTGACCATCGGAGCTACCAGCACTTATTCTAACAAAAGGATCTAAATTTGCGCCAGAGGAGGTGGTTAGAGTTGCTGAAGGATTATGACATCACTATTTTGTATCACCCGGGCAAGGCCAATATGGTGGACAATGCTTTAAGTCGTCGGGCAGAGAGTTTGGGGAGTTTGGCTTATCTACCAGCATCAAAGAGGCCTATGGCAATGGGTTTTCATGCATTAGCCAACCCGTTTGTGAGATTGGATCTTTTGGAGCATAGTCGGATTCTAGCTTGTGTGGTTTCTCGGTCTTCCCTATTTGATCCTATCAGGGACTGGTAGTATGATGACCCTTATTTGCTTGTCCTCAAAGACAAGGTTTAGCATGGTGATGCCATAGATGTGACCATTGGTGAAGACGGAGTATTGAGGATGCAGGGTCGGGTCTGTGTACCCAATGTTGATGGGCTTCGGGAGCTGATTCTAGAGGAGGCCCACAATTTGTGGTATTCCATTTATTTGGGTGCCACGAAGATGTACCGGGATTTGAGGTAGCACTATTGGTGGAGGCGGATGAAGAAAGATATAGTTGGGTTTGTAGCTCCGTGTCTCAATTTTCAACAGGTGAAGTATGAGCACCAGAGACCGGGTGGGTTGCTTTAGCAGATAGAGATTCCAGAGTAAAAGTGGGAGCGTATCACCATTGACTTTGTAGTTGGGCTCCCACAAACTTTGAGAAAGTTCGACACTGTTTGGGTGATTGTGGATCGGCTGACCAAGTCCGCTCACTTTATTCCTGTGTGTAGTACTTATTCTTCGAAGCGGTTGGCGGAGATCCATATCCGAGAGATTGTTTGTTTTCTTGGTATTCCAGTTTCCATCATTTTGGATAGATATACTCAATTCACATCACAGTTCTGGAGGATCGTTCACCATGAGTCGCGTACTCAGGTAGAGTTGAGTACATCATTTCACCCTCAGACGGACGGGCAGTCCGAGCGCACTATTCAAATTCTTGAGGATATGCTTCGTGCATGTATGATTGAGTTTGGAGGGTCTTAAGATCAGTTCTTGCCATTGGTAGAGTTTGCACACAACAACAATTATCAGTCCAACATTCAGATAGCATCGTATGAGGCTTTATATGGTAGGCAGTGTAGATCTCCGATGGGTTGGTTCGAGCTGGGTGAAGCTAGATATTGGGCACAGACTTAGTTCAAGATGCTTTGGAGAAGTTTAAGGTAATTCGGGATAGACTCCATACAGCCCAGTCCAGAAAGAAGAGCTATGCAGACCGGAAGGTTCGTGATGTTTCCTATATGGTGAGAGAGCGGGTTCTGCTTCGGGTTTCGCCTATAAAGGGCGTTATGAGATTTAGGAAGAAAGGGAAGTTGAGTCCAACATTTGTTGGCCCTTGATATTGAGGCGTGTTGGGGAGGTTGCTTATGAGCTTGCCTTGCCTCCTAGCTTGGCAGGAGTTCAACCAATATTTCATGTTTCAATGCTCCGGAGGTATCATGGTGATCCGTCGCACGTGTTGGATTTCAGTTCAGTCGAGTTGGACAATGGCCTATCTTATGTTGAGGAGCTAGTGGCAATATTGGATAGGCAGGTTAGAAAGCTGAGGTCAAAGAACATTGCATCAGTGAAGGTTCAGTGGCAGGGTCAGCCAGTCAAAGAGGCAACCTGGGAGACAGGGCAGGATATGCGTAGCCGTTACTCTCATCTTTTCACTACTTCAGGTATGTCTCTATGCTCGTTCGAGGACAAATGAATATTTAAGTGTAGGATGTGACGACCCGGCCGAATGTCTTAAGAATTAATGCCCTGATCCCCTATTAGCTGCTTCCCCCGAGTTTATTTCTGCTATTTTGATTTGCCGCGACATTCAATTTTGAGTTTTGGAGAGTTTTGGGGCACTTAGTCCATAAATGAGAGCTTATGTGTTGAAAATTTGACCATTGTCAAATATTGTAAAGCCGGCCTCAGAATGGAAATCCGATAATTCTATTATCTCCATTGGGTGATTTCGGGTTTAGGGGCATGGTCGGATTGTGTTTTGGAGGTCTGTAGCTAATTTAGGCTTGAAAACCGAAAGTTGAATTTTTGGAGTTTCCGGTTCGATAGTGAGATTTTGATTCGAGGGTCGAAATGGAATTTCGAGAGTTGCAGTAGTTCCATTGTGTCATGTGGGATTTGGGTGTCAAATTTCATGTCATTCGAATGTGATTTGGTTGGATTTTTGATCAAAAGCGTAATTTAAAAGAATTTAGAATTCTTAGGATTGAATCCGATGCGAATTTTGGTGTTTTGATGTTGTTTTAAGCATTTCGAAGGTTGGAACAAGTTTGAATGAGGTTATAGGATACGTTGGAAGTTTGGTTAAGGTCCCGGGGGCCTCGGGATGATTTCAGATGGTTGGCAGAAGGATTTTTGGAGTTCTATCATAACCGCACCTGCAATTTGGGTTCCGCGGGTGCGGCGCTGTAGAAGTGGCTCAAAGGTCGCAGGAGTGGTTTTGAGGTAAAAGGGAGTCGACCGCAGATGCGGTCAGGTAACCGCAGAAGCAGCACTGCATCTGCGGTGATGTAGTCGCTGGTGCGGATGTCAGACTTTTAGTGAAAAGTCGCATATGTGACCAATGTTCCGCAAATGTGGGACCGCATAAGCGGTCCCAGAGCCGCAGATGTGGAAATCACTAGGCAAAACATATAAATTCTTGCCTTCGCGAAATTTAGCCATTTTTCATCCTTTTTCAAATGGGAAGAAGCTCAGGAAGCACCTTTCAAGAAGGATTTTCAGAGGAGTTTATTGGGGTAAGGTATTTGGTCCCTAAACTCGCTATTGGAATGATTTTCATCAATTTAAGCATGAAAAATTAATGAAAACCAGTGGTAATTGGGGGGTTAGGGCTTGACAAATTGGAGACCTTTTTGAGATGATTTAAGGGATCATTTGAGGTCTGATTTTGGTAATTTTGATATGCATGAACTCGTGAGAGTGTAAGGATTCTGGAAATATAAATTTTACTCAATTCCGAGACGTGGTCCTAAGGGGCATTTTGGTTATTTTACCTAATTTCACGTATTAATTTAATTGTAGAATCAATTACTTGAAGTGTTATTTACAATATGCAATTGAATAGAATAGATTTAGGCCATTTGGAGTCGAGTACTCGTGGCAAGAGCGTGGTTTCGGGTTGAATTTAGCTTGTTCGAGGTAAGTGGCTTCCCTAACCTTATATAGGGGACTTTTCCCTTAGAATTTGGTACATTTGATAATTGAAATGCCTTGTACGTAAAGTGACGAGTGCATACTTGCGCTAATTGTTGGAAATCCGGTTTTCATTACATAACTACTAGTATGTTCTCTTTCCTGTTCTGTGTTGGTTTAGGAAAGCATTTCTAAATGATTAACTTGCCTTATTTGTTCGACTGATTATCTAAATTTTGTGCAGCATGCTAGGCTAGACTATTTGTTCCTTAATATGAAGTTTGATATTTCTGAGCATTTCTCCTGTTGCTGCTGTGTATTTACATTGGGACTACAGACGTGGGATTCCGGTAGCTCCCCTTGTCTGTATACATTTGGGACTACGGATGTGGGATTCCGGTAGATCCCTCTGCACAGTTATATAGAACTACGGGAATGCACCCGGTAGATTCCCCCAATACTGGGTATTTATATTTGGGTCTACAGATCGAGATTCCGGTAGATCCCCCCGCGCACTGATAGTTGGACTATGGGACGAGATCCCGGGAGATCCTTCGAATAAATATATGATTAACTATGGGACGATATTACAGGAGATCCACTGGATAGATGTATAATTGGGACTTCAGGATGGTATCCTGGAAGATCCCCGATTGATATTATTGGAGTTGAGCTGTATTTCCTTCTGTGTTACGTTGTATGTATAGTTGTTGCTGTCTTTTATATTGTGTTGCGTTTATTGCTGTACTAAATTATACTCCTCTGTTTTACAGTGTCAAACTTTATCTTGTATTTAACCTCAGTAGGGCCCTGGCCTTCCTCGTCACTACTCAGCCGAGGTTAGGCTTGGCACTTGCTGAGTACCGGTACTCATGCCCTTTCTACGCATGTTTTTCATGTGCAGATCTAGGTACGTCGACTCAGTCCTACCACTTGTGAGGTGAGGTGACTTCTCTAGAGACTTCGAGGTACATTTGCCGCGTCCACAGACAGTGGAATCCCTTTCTATTCTTGCTTTTAAACATTTGCCCTTCTGTTCTTTCCTTGTTAGATATTTTGGAGTTAGACATTGTTAGATATTCAAAGGCTTGTGTTTTCGTGAGTTTTAGGGTTTTGGGATAGTGCATTAGATTTTGAGAAGTTGTGTTGTATATGCCGAGCTGCATTTTAAAAATTGTTTCATTCGGTTATATTTGGCTTTTGTTTATTTCTTCCACAATTTTTGTTTATGTTCCGCATTTGTTTGGCTCACCTACTCTCAGGAACTAGGTGTCATCACGATGGTTCACAGAGGGCGAACCGGGGTTGTGACATCCCACCGAAAATAACTACCCATCGACTAAGTGTCGACACCAGGTTCAAATCGGTGAAGCAAAAAAGAAGACCTTAGTCCAAGGTAAAAACACACGTTCATCAAGGACGAGGTAACAAAACTCCTCAAAATAGGGTCTACTAGGGAAGTAAAATATCCCGAATGGTTGGCCAATGTGGTGGTAGTTCCCAAAAAGGGGAATAAGTTAAGAATGTGCGTAGATTATAAAGACTTAAATAGAGTGTGCCCCAAAGATCCATTCCCGTTGCCCAACATCGACCGCTTGATCTATGCCACAGCCGGCCACGAGATCCTCACCTTTCTCGATGCCTAATCGGGGTATAATAAAATTCAGATGAACCTCGAGGATAGGGAAAAAACTTCATTCATCACAAAGTACGATACGTACTGCAACAATATGATGCCCTTCGGGCTAAAAAACGCGGGAGCCACGTACCAATGCTTAGTTAATAAGATGTTCGAACACCAAATAGGCAATTCCATGAAAGTTTACATTGTTGATATGCTAGTTAAGTCTCTGCGTGTAGAGGATCATTTGACTCTTTTGCATGAGACATCCGACATCCTCAGAAGCTACAACATGAAACTTAATCCCGAGAAATATGTCTTCAGAGTGGGTTCAGGAAAATTCTTGGCTTCATGGTGTCAAACTGGTGGATTGAGATCAACCTCTATAAAATCAAAGCTATCGAAAAAATCCCGGTGATAAACAGTGTGAAGGTCGTGCAACGGTCGACCGGGCGGATAGCAGCCTTGGGCCGATTCATATTAAGGTCATCTGACAGGAGCCATCATTTCTTCTCCTTACTCAAGAAGAAAAACAGCTTTGGATGGACTCCAGAATGCCAGCGTGCCTTAGAGGAGTTGAAGCAATATTTGACAAACCCACCTTTTCTCTACACCCTAAAGGAGGATGAAACGTTGTATTTCTACTTGGTCGTGTCCGAGGTAGAGATAATTGGTGTGCTGGTTAGAGAAGAACAAGGTACATCATTCCCTATCTATTATGTAAGTTGGACCCTGAGAGATGCCGAAACCAGGTATCCGCACCTAGAAAAATTAGCTCTTGCATTGATAAGCGCATCTTGATAATTAAAGCCTTATTTTCAGTGCCATCGTATTTGTGTTTTTAGGACATATCCTCTTCAAAGAATATTGCATAAGCCCGAATTATCGGGCCAACTAGCCAAATGGGCCTTCGAACTCGGGGGTTACGATATCGAGTACCAACCCTGAACGACTATCAAGTCCCAAATTCTGGCGGATTTTATGGCCGACTTTACGCCCGCCCTTGTGCCCGAGGTAGAGAAAGAATTTCTACTAAAGACGGGCACATCTTCGGGGATATGGACCTTGTTCAGCGATGGCGCCTTGAACGTGAAAAGGTCCTGGCTCGATATAGTCCTGAAGCAACCTACGGGTAGCATGATTAGGCAATCTATAAAAACTGCAAAGTTGACTAACGATGAAGCCAAGTATGAGGCTATGATTGTAGGTCTGGAATTGGCAAAAGGCCTTGGAGCGGAAGTCACCGAAGCAAAATATGATTCCCTTTTGGTGGTAAACCATGTAAATGGGAACTTCGAGGTTCGAGAAGACAGGATGCAAAGATACTTAGATAAAATTCAAGTCACATTGCACCGCTTTAAAGAATGGACTCTGGTCCACATACCTCGAGAGCAAAATAATGAGGACGATGCCCTCGCAAACCTGGGATCATCCATCGAGGAAGATGACATACTCCCTGAGTTCAAAAGAGTTATATATGAAGAACTTGGTTCATTAGTATGTGTTCATATGAAAGCTCAGGTATGTTTTCTATACTCTGCACAATTAGAAAGATTAATTTTCCAATCATGAGTAGAAGTCCTACATTCGTCAAATTCCAAGAAATTTTATTCGTTGAGCATTGAACCAGTTTCATTCTCCTAGAACTCTAAAAATTAGAATTTTTGCCTAAAATCTAGCGATGCCTGTTGATACCCAATTTTTCCTTATGTATTTTATACAACTAAATGTTCTCAAAATAGTATATTCATGCATATATAAGCATTCCCAAGAGTTTTGGTATTCTTCCTTATTTTTTAAAAGTTCTTAAAATCAATTTGTTGTCTATTTTAATAGTTCAAATATTCAATAATTATTTTTAGACTATCATTATTGGCGAATAATTTATTTTATTCTCATATTTATACAAAAATATTATTAAGACGATTTTTGTACATTTTTACAAAATTGCTCGTTATTTTTAAAAGCTAATTGCATATAAATACAATTATAGCCTATTCTACGATTAATAGTGTTTTATAATTGTAAAATTAGTTCTAATATTTTTTAATTAATACATATGTATTATTAATTGGTTCAGCATCTTCAAATTTCTTTTAAAATTATTTTTACTATTTTTATAAAATAACAGGGGAAAACTGGCTATTTCAATTTTGGCCACATTTCATTTCAATTATAGCCTCAATTGGCCCCAATCCTAATGCCCAATTGGGCCAGCCCAATTCCAATCTAACCCAACCCCTAACCGTTAAACTAAACCTGCCCGGTTTTATAGCTAATCTTGGCCGTTGATCATTTTGATCAACGACCCTCCTTCACTCTTTCCTTTTTAATCCCACCAAACCCCTAACCCTATCTCCCATTCCTCTCAAGTAGCTGCCTCTGAACCCTCTCTTTCCCTTAAATGCTCTCTAAAACTCGAAACCCTAGCCGCCTCTGGCGTCTTCTCCGACTAGTTCCCACCGGAGTCCATGGCTTCTCAGGCCACGGACGGCCTGTGCTCACTTCCCTTCACCCCAAATCATGGTTGTTCAGGGTTTTCGAGGTCCAACCTCAAAGATGTACGTTCAGATCTTCTACAGATCTGAGGTCCTATGGCCTCTCCGGCTCCATTCCGACGTGTTCGAGCTTTAAAAGGCCTAGCTATGGTTCAGACCTGTTCGGGACCAAATCCTTTCCAAGCCTTCTCATTGCTAGGGTTTCTGAGAAACCCTAAAAGCTTGTTCGAGGTTCCTTCTTCCTTATTTTCTTAGATCTGTGATAGATCTGTGTTATACTCGAGGTTTTAAAAGCTTTTCCCTAATTTTATTTCCAAAACTAGTCTGTTTCAATTTAGGTCTTTCAAAATCTTAAAAAAACGATTTCCATTTCTTTTTTCTTCTTCTTTCTTCGTGTGAATCTGCCTGTTTATGCCATGTTTCATGAGTTTTCGCTTATGTCTTGTATCCTTTCCTCGCATGTCTTCTCCTATTTGCTGTTATTATGCATGTGCTTCTATCTATGCTCTGTTATTTCTTCTGCTGGTTTCTACAGCGTGTTTACATGTCTATCTTATGTGTTCCTCTACTGTTCCTAAGTTCTATGTCACCACTTTTCTCTCCTGAACTTGCTTGAGTTCTGAGCTTTTCTTAAACCTGTTCTTTATGATTTTTCACTATGTTGCTTCGAACTTGCTATTGTATCTGTGTGCTCTGAAAGAGACCTTGAGTCTGTTTTAATGATTTTCCTTCTCCTTTTCTGTACCCTACTCGAATTGAAACTCTAGGGTTTGGGATTTTTGCGAGTTTTGGGATCTGTGTTGGGACTAGGGTTCTATTTAGGACCTTGGGCTTCCTCAAACTCATGCTGAGTCTATAAACTAAGCTGGAACTTTCCTTTGCTTATGATTTTGAAACTGTCTATACCAATCTTTTCTTTCTTGTTTAACACTTGTGTGCTTATATATGAGGGTTTTTCTTTCAAAAGGGTTCTGCCAACTTGTAATTGATTCCGATTTCCTTTTAATAAGGCTCGATTGATTTGTTACTGATTTTTCCAATTGAACTTTCCTCACCCTTATTCTGACTAAGTTCATTCGAACAAAGCTTCCAATTTACTGGCTGTTTGATTGATCTACTTGCCTTATTTCTCACAAATCTTGTACCATAGGATTCCTGCCTTAAATAAACTCTGTGTATTTACCTGTGTTATGATACTTTGGAAAGATTATTGATTGTTTCTCTTTCCTTAATTATCCCATGCCCGTTTGAAATCAAATCCCTTAACCAAAGGGAAATCCTATGTGATTGATTGAAAACTATTTTCTTACCTCTTTTTTTACTTGTCTTCTGCACTATAAAAAGGGACTACTCTTTCTGCTCTTACACACTTCGAAATTCAAAAAAAAACATTACAGACCTCACAAATACTTCTCACAACTACATACAACACAATTGTAATACTTTCTCTACTGCTACTTTCTCTACTTCTAATACTGAGCACTCTGCTCCTCTTCTATTTTACTGTCTAAAACATTCTTCAGTTCCTTTGAACTCTCAAGTATTTGCTGAAGAACTTGAGTTTGCTCCTACTGACTTCTGGCTGTTTACTTGCTCTTATTGTCCTGTTATTCTAGTGTTTG
>MU776433.1:99185-109440 GCA_026770625.1 Nicotiana glauca
TCGCTGCTTAATTTTTAATTTTTAAAGACCAAACCAGTATGTGTAAAGGCATGCCAAACTATATGTTATCTGATTTATGTGGTTTATGTGTGCCTTGCCTGTTTGTTTGTTCATTCCCCCAAATTGTTACTTGCTTTTTTTTGAATGTCGATTAGAATTTTTGTCCTTTAAACTCCATAAAGGCCCCATCCCTTTCTTCCCCTTTTAGGATTAGAAGTCCTAATACCCCGGGACTGATAGTTTGGGATGGGTAGTAGCATGCAATAGGCAAATGATACCATTTCGTGCTACAATACCTTAACGGGGTGGGAAGGGTAGACATAGAGATGATGATTACACAATAACACTATGTGCACAATCAGGTGCCGGTGTTGTGAGAATGATCCATGTAATGTATAAACCTAGGACCCCCCCTCCCCCTTTCCCCTTTATTAGTTTAATAATTTTTTTCAGAATTTTTAAAAGCTGTCCAGTCTTCAACTTCCATTCCTTGTACTTCTTTGAAGTTACTTGTACCAATTATTTAACCCCTTTCCTTTACTTGTATCTCTTCTTTAATCACAAAAACTATTTCCTTCCAAATTTCAGCACTTCTAAATCCTTTTCACATTCTTATTTGTAACCACTTCCAATGCTTGCAATGCTTGTTTGTTTATTTGTTTACTTGCATTTAAAGTCACAATTGTAGCATGGCTGGGAAACACACCAGTGGATCTTGAGGGGTGCCTAACACCAGTTTTCTATCTTTATTTCTTTTAAAGTGTCCTAATGCACTATAATCATTTGGTGGCGACTCTCCAAACTCTCAAAACCCAATTCCCAAAGTGGGAAAAGAGTTGTCCTCCCAAATGTCGTGAACCCAATTTTGCTCTTTAGGCAAAAAGGGGGCGTCGACAGCATGTCGACCCTGCTGGGGACGTTTTTAGGCTTTTACGATTACATGCTATTTGTGACTTAATTGCCTCTATTTCTTGCCTTTTATTTATTTCATCATAAAAACTAACTTGGCTCTTCATGTCTTTCCTTTCTTTTAACTGCTCTCCTTTACTGCTTTATTATTTCAATACCAATGTAATTTCGAGCATTTATTGTAATCATTCATTTTATGTACGTGAAAATACATGTCAATTTGCTTTGTTCTTGTAAATTGCATCTTCAACATCATACTCCACTCATGCCAAAACAAAATCCTATAGCAACACTTATAATGAGTAGTTGCACACTTCCAATACTATCACCCCTAAATTTGGCAAACGCGTATTTGCAGTAAAACCAGTCGATCAACGGTGTAGTCGATGGTTCTGTGCCTTTCCCTCTTGAGTTTTCCGCTCAAGGGTACCAGTCTAGGACTTCAAAATAGAAACCTTATTCCATTGTACATGCATCATGGTCAAACCTAGCCGAGTCAGCTATGTTGTCCACATAATGACTCATTAAGATAGCCTTGTCCAAAGTCCACCGGGTTTCCTTGAAACCCAAACGGACACCTCCATGTTCTGTGCATTTATTTGGAGAACTTAAGTGCTTTGATATGCTAATTGTTGATTTAAATAGTCGATTCTAGTGGGGTAAGGGTCTAATGCTTTGTTTTGCAGAAGTGAGGCACGAGGTCCCTAACTTTGGTATGGTCAGTGTACCCTCACTCTTGCTGACCTGGTGGAGAAATCTCCCATTAAACGACCAAATCAATGAATGGAAAGATAGAGTCACCGACTGTCAAAATGCTAAGGAAGGCGAAGGAGAACGTATGGCGAAGGTGTTTTTAATAGAGAATCTGCGAGAGCTGGAGGATCTGATCAACGAGAACATTTAACCTGAAGAAGGTCCTTCTGGGACCAAGTAGTTAGGATCTTTTATTTCCTGCTTTCATAAATGTAATAAGGCCACTGGCCATTAGTGATATTTTGTTTCCTGTTATTTACTTGTTTTAAGACTCGTCTTATTTTTATCAATAAATTGATCCATTTAGCATTATAAGTTCTCCAAAACTATCTGTCGCTAGGCCTACCTCGGGCACAATGAGGCACCCAAATTAGGACGCGATTTATATTCCTGCACAATGTCTTTAAATACCGGAACACTTTTTCCTCAGAACCCGCACTAACTTGTTACTTTTTTTGTTTTCTTTTTTTTATTTTTATTCCCCTCCCAAAAGGTTAGTTCGCGCATTCTGGCACCATTAGCATATTCTACAAGATCCAAAGGCCCTCCACCTCCTCCTCCTCCGAGTCCTGTCCGAAACAAGAGCAAAGGAAGAATGGAAAACACAAGTGCTAGAAAGGAGATTGAAAGGGAAGAAACTTCTCAGCGTACCCCAATTGCTAAGGGAACTGCTGCTCATCTTGAGCAGAAATTGCTGAAATTCCAGGAAGAGTTGGACCAAGTTTGGAACTTGGCAAGCCTATCATTCTCTCTTGCTGCTCATGATGTCAACACCCAAAACCCCGCACCTCCACAAAACACCCCGCAACAAATAATACAGCCTACCCACGCTCAAACCTGCTACAATGCTCCATTTCCCGAGCCACCAAACACCACAAACAACCACCTCCATAACCCTCCTATCTTTGTGGATACCATACCTCACTACAACCAACCGATCTTAAATGCACTGGAGTCTTATGACAAAGACTCCCTCATCAGGAACTTAGCAGTTGAGCTCAAGAAGTTAACTAGTCGGGTCCAGGGTGTTGAAGGTAGCAAAGGCATTGAGGGGCTGAACTATGAAGACTTATGCATTCAGCCAGATGTTGAACTTCCGGAGGGGTACAAACCTCCCAAGTTCGAAATGTTTGATGGATCCGGAGATCCTAGGGTTCACCTGAGGACCTATTGTGACAAGTTAGTTGGGGTTGGAAGAGACAAGAAAATCCATATGAAGCTCTTCATGAGGAGTTTGAAAGGAGATGCGCTGTCATGGTACATCAGTCAGGACCTTAAGAAATGGACGAATTGGATAGGTATGGCAGCGGACTTCATGGACAGGTTCCGATTCAATACGAAAAACACACCGGATGTGTTCTACATACAAAACTTGAAGAAGAAGCCCACCGAGACATTCTGCGAGTATGCTACTCGTTGGAGGTCAGAAGCTGCGAAGGTCAGGCTAGCCCTGGAAGAAGAACAAATGAATAGGTTCTTCGTCCAGGCTCAAGATCCCCAATATTATGAAAGATTGATGCTGATCGAGGGTCAAAAATTCTCTGATATCATCAAACTTGGAGATTGAATCAAGGAGGGCATCAAGAATGGTATGGTAACAAATCTTGAAGCATTGCAAGCCACCAATAAAGCTTTACAAACTGGTGGCGCGTCCAAGAAGAAAGATATAAGTGCCATAATGATCGCACAGGGAACCAAATCACCACCAAAATACCACACCTTCCCATCACCTCCACTTACATAACAGCCTATCCCAAATTACCAAGCACTCGCACCCTCCTATCCACCTCCCGTTTACCAATCTACTCCACCTCTCACATATCAACCCACTTCACCCAGATACTCTCATCCAGCACCTATTTACCAAGCTTATAACACTCAACCCACTCACTACCAATCGCCACCTACCCACCAAAATTTCCCAAGGCCCAGACCAAATTTCGATCGAAAACCTCCCAGGCAGTACACAGCTGTTGCTGAGCCAATCGACCAATTATATGAGAGACTCAAAGCTGCCGGTTATGTCCCTCATATCCCAGCCAAAACACCAGAAAATCCCTCCCAGTGGATCAACCCCAACAAGACCTATGTGTATCACTCCGGCATGAAGGGGCACACCCTTGACGAATGCCGTTCCTTGAAAGACAAGATTCAGACTCTGATCGACAACAAGGTCATCGTAGCAAAGGAGCCCGCTCCTAATATTCGTAACAACCCCCTGCCTGACCACAGAGGTGGAGACATTCATATGATTGAGATCGAGTACAATTGGGACCCCAAACGGTCGATAGGTTTGATTGCTGAAGGGGATGAACCAAAGAAGACAGCAGTTACACTTAACCCAATTGTTGTGCAGAATCAGCCCTCCAAAGATGATGAAGTAAATATGTCTGTACCACTTGAATTTGAAGTGCCTCCTTCTGCAAAGGCGTCTGGGCCGATCAAAGTTAAGTTTGGGTTTCCAAAGGCACCTACACCCTTTGAAATTGCTGTGTTGCCACCAAGGGTGCCTATTCCGGTGGCAATGACTGACATGATACCATTCCACTCAAATACCATACCATGGGGTTACACTGCCGAAGCTAGGAGGAGGAAAGACAAATACAGGAGAAACGATTGCCGCACAAGGAATGACTAGAACATGGAGGGTCTACACCCCAGAGCACCTTGCTGAGTCCGGTAAGCAAGCCCCGGGACATCCTATTGAAACTGGGCCCGACAATATTTGGAGGAAAATATAGGCTAAGGAATACTCGGTCCCTGAACAGTTGAACAAAACACCAGCACAAATATCTACCCTGGCTTTTCTACAAAGTTCAGATGCTCACAAGAATGCCTTAATGAAGATACTGAGCGAAGCCTATGTGCCCAGCAATATAACCGGAGGAGAGATGGCGAATATGGTGGGGCAAGTGCTGGAAAGCCACAAAATAACCTTCCACGAAGACGAATTGCCACCAGAGGGTTTGGGTCATAACAAGGCACTGCACATCACTGTGCAATGCGAAGATTATTTCATCACCAGAGTCCTGATCGATGGAGGATCCAGCCTCAACATATTCCCACTTGTAACTCTCAGAACTTTGGGAAAAGGCCTATACGAGATCAAAGACGGGGCTATCAATGTCAAAGCCTTCGATGGGTCCCAAAGATCTGCTATTGGAGAAATCAGCCTGTGCTTGCAAATGGGACCAACGTGGTTCGACGTCGACTTCCAAGTAATAGATGTCCCGGCATCCTACAACCTGTTGTTAGGACGCCCCTGGATCCACGCTGCTGGAGCCGTAGCATCGACCCTACATCAGGCAATAAAGTTCGAATGGGATCACCAGGAAGTGATCATTCATGGCGACGGTAGTAATCCCATATACAGTCGCCAGACCATCCTAATGATCGGAGGCAGACGGAGAATAGGGGGAGAGACATACCACCGCATCAAAAGGGTCAATGCTATAGACAAAGACAAGTGGTGGGACAACAAGATTGAAAGCATCCTGAATTGGTGTGGGTACGAGCCTGGAAAGGGGCTCGGTAAAAATCTTCAGGGGATCACTAGGCCCATCAAACTGAAGAAGCATGGCACTACCTTTGGCTTAGGGTATGATTATACTTGGAAGGAATTCCAGAATTGGTCGCCACCATGGCGCAGCCCTTACTATCTGTTGGAGTTTCCGATACCTAGCCTGGATCAAACCTTCCAGCCGGCAGATACCATATACGGGTCCGAAGAAGATGAGACATTGGCATCCATGAAGAATTTGTTCCTAGAGGATGATGATATGGACTGTTGTGTTCTTTTTGAGGAGGAGGGGGAGGAAGGCCCTTCCATACAAGCCTCAAGCAAAGGAGATCACCTTAGCAATTGGTCAATTAGCACCGCCAGGGCCCGGAAAGCTTCGAGGTAGCAAGGCTAAACAAAAGCACCATGCATCTCATTTTAGCTTACTTTACTAGTTGATTTTCTTTCCGCGTTGTCTTTATTTCAAAAGAGCCGAACAATTATGGATTCAATCAAAGCATTTCAGTTTATCATATATATCTTGCTTATTATTTTCTCTATCATTTACTCTATTTTATACAGCATTACTACAACTTATCTTGACGATGAACCAATGACCGTGACTTGCAACGAAACAATGCAACAAAGGGAAATAGACTCAAAAGAAGACGAGATACCCAAAGAGGTCGTCAGAGAAGTTGAGAATTTTGAGAATAGACCTAAGTCCAACCTGGAAGAAACTGAGGTCATTAATTTGGGAGATGCAGATAATGTCAGAGAAACTCGCATTAGTGTTCACTTGTCGCCATCAGAAAAGGATGAATATACGGAATTTTTGAAAGAATATGAGGACATATTTGCCTGGTCGTATGATGATATGACTGGCCTCAGCACGTCCATCGTAGCTCACAAACTGCCAACAGATCCAGCCTGTTCGCCGGTAAAGCAGAAGCTCAGGAAGTTCAAACCGGATATGAGTTTGAAAATTAAAGAAGAGGTCACTAAGCAGGTCAAAGCCAAAGTTCTCAGGGTAGTAGAATATCCAACATGGTTAGACAACATCGTGCCAGTATCAAAGAAGGATGGGAAGGTCAGAATATATGTCGACTACCGGGATCTCAACCGGGCCAGTCCCAAAGATGACTTTCCCTTGCCAAACATACATGTTCTTATCAACAATTGCGCCAGGCATGAGTTACAGTCTTTTGTTGATTGTTTTGCTGGGTATCATCAGATATCGATGGATAAGGAGGATGTAGAGAAAACGGCTTTCATCATGCCATGGGGAATGTATTGCTACAAAATGATGCCATTTGGGTTGAAGAATGCTGGCGCCACCTACATGAGAGCCTTGACTACTATCTTTCACGACATGATACACAAGGAGATCGAGGTATATTTGGACGATGTCATCATCAAATCCAAGAAAGTCACTGATCATAGGGAAGATTTGAGAAAATTCTTCAATAGACTGAGAAGGTACAACCTGAAACTAAATCCTGCCAAATGTGCATTTGGGGTTCCTGCCGGAAAACTACTGGGTTTCATCGTGAGTCGTCGAGGGATTGAATTGGATCCATCAAAAGTTAAAGCCATTCAAGAATTGCCACCGCCAAAGAACAAGAAGGACGTGATGAGTTTCTTGGGGAGACTCAACTATATTAGTCGGTTCATAGCCCAGTCCACAGTCATTTGTGAACCCATCTTTAAAATGCTAAAGAAGGACGTTGCTACTAGGTGGACCGATGATTGTCAGAAAGCCTTCGACAGAATCATGGAGTACTTGTCAATGCCGCCAGTCTTGGTTCCTCCCAAGCCAGGAAGACCTCTATTACTTTACCTTGCAGTATTGGATGGAGAATTCGGTTGTGTTATGGGACAACATGATGAAACTGGGAGAAAGGATCAAGCCATCTATTATATCAACAAGAAGTTCACCCCGTACGAGGCCCGGTATTCTCTATTAGAGCGCACCTGTTGTGCTCTGACTTGCATAGCTCAGAAATTAAGGCATTATTTCTGTGCCTACACTACCTATCTCATATCCAGGATGGACCTGCTGAAATATATTTTCCAGAAGCCCATGCCCACTGGCAAGCTCGCCAAGTGGAAAATCTTGTTGAGTAAATTTGACATTGTTTACGTGACTCAGAAAGTAATCAAGGGTCAAGCCATAGCAGATCACCTCACCGAGAATCCTATTAGCGGAGAATACGAACCCCTAAAAATGTATTTTCCTGATGAAGAGGTGTCCTTTGTAGGAGAGGATATTGTGGAATCCTACGATGGATGGAGGTTGCTTTTCGACGGAGCTGCAAATTTCAAAGGAGTTGGCATAGGAGCAGTCCTGGTATCAGAAACCGGCTATCATTACCCGGTATCCGGCAAGCTCAAGTTCCCTTGCACAAACAACATGGCTGAATATGAAGCTTGCATCCTAGGACTCAAGATGGCCATTGACATGAACATTCAAGAATTACTAGTGATCTGGGACTTAGACCTGCTCATACATCAAGTTCGAGAAGAGTGGCCACCAAAAACTCCAAGATACTCCCCTATTTGCATCACATACAGGAGTTAAGGAAAAGATTCACAAAGACGGAATTCCAACATGTCCCCAGGGTCCAGAATGAGTTCACTGATGCATTAGCCACTTTATCATCCATGATCCAGCATCCAGATACGAATTACATTGACCCATCCCATCCTAGTAAGGATCTATGATCAGCCACCTTATTATGCTCACGTTGAGGAAGAAGCAGACGGAAAGCCATGGTTCCATGACATCAAAAGGTACTTCACAACAGGGAAGTATCCAGAACTTGCCAAGGCCACTCAGAAACGCACGCTTCGGAGGTTATCCAACAATTTCTTTCACAGCGGAGGAATCCTGTATAGGAGGACTCCCGATTTGGGTTTGTTAAGGTGTGTCGAAGCAAAAGAAGCAACCAGACTATTGGACAAAGTGCACACAGGGACATGCGGGCCACACATGAACGGTTTTGTCTTAGCAAAGAAGATACTCCGAGCAAGTTATTTTTGGATGACTATGGAAACAGACTTTATTCAGTACGTTCGCCAGTGCCATTGCTGTCGGATACATGCAGACATGATAAAGGTGCCTCCAAACGAGGTTATTGCAACTAGCTCACCGTGTCCATTTGTCGCCTGGGGAATGAATGTTATCGGACCTATTGAGTCTGCCGCATCAAACGGGCACCGGTTTATCCTGGTGGCAATTCATTATTTCACCAAATGGGTTGAAGCAGCATCATACAAGGCAGTAACTAAGAAAGTTGTGGTAGATTTCGTCCGTGACCGTATTGTTTGCCGGTTCGGGGTTCCAGAATCAATCATCACTGATAATGGTTCGAACCTCAACAGCGATCTGATGAAGGCAATGTGTGAGGCATTCAGGATCAAGCACAAGAACTCTACAGCCTACAGGCCTCAGATGAATGGAGTTGTAGAGGCAGCCAACAAGAACATCAAGAAGATACTAAGGAAGATGATCGAAGGTCACAAACAATGGCATGAAAAGTTATAATTTGCTTTGATGGGATATCGCACCGCGGTCCGCACATCAACCGGAGCAACTCCCTACATTCTAGTTCATGGTACAGAGGCAGTCATTCCCGCCGAGGTAGAGATTCCCTCCCTAAGGATCATACAAGAAGCAGAATTGGACGACGCAGAATGGGTAAAAGGTCGCTACGAGCAGTTAGCCCTTATAGATGGGAAAAGAATGAATGCAGTTTTCCACGGTCAGTTGTATCAGAACAGAATGTCCAGAGCCTTAAATAAAAGAGTCAAGCCAAGGAAGTTTACACCGGGGCAGCTGGTGTTGAAGAAGATATTCCCACATCAAGATGAAGCCAAGGGGAAATTCTTTCCCAACTGGCAAGGTCCGTACATGGTTCACCGGGTTCTAACTGGAGGAGCCCTTATTCTTGCAGAAATGGACGGAGAAGTCTGGCCGAAGCCAATCAACTCAGATGCAGTGAAACGATACTGTGTGTAACCATCTATGATTTCTTTAAGATGTAATTTGAACTACGCCTGACCTGATTCCCGTTTAAGAGGGGATACGTAGGCAGCCATATGGGTTCAATCACAATTTAATAAAAATCTCATTTCCCCCTATTATTGGAACTGAGGTAGAATTTTGAGGAGGACCCTCAAAATTCCGAAGCTAGTCTTCAGCCACTCATCGTCAGGGATGTCACCTCAGTAAACTGGGGTAGAATTTTGAGGAGGACCCTCAAAATTCCAAAGTTTATTCTTCAGCAATTCAGCGCAACCATCAGAAGTGCCAGCCTAGTAAACTGGGGCAGAATTTTGAGGAGGACCCTCAAAATTCCGGAACAAGAGAGGTTGCAATGTTTTGAACCACGTCGCAGTCGTTGGTTCATTTAAACAAAACTATTTTCTACTTACATTATAATTGTTAAATCATGCAAAACTATGACAGCTGTTGTTTAGCAACGCTACCCCAATGATACGCAACGTTGGAGGCTACGGGAAAACGAACTAACCTTTCCCCCGTTACAAACTCATGATTTTTCTTCGAATGCAGGCACCCAAGTCACAAAGTTACTAGACATGTTACGCAATCACATTAAATCATCGCACCTATTTGCATTTGCTATCCGCGTGCAATATTCCCCAGCAACCGCAACATCAATCGGTTACCAGCAATCAGCTAAGAATCTTTACTACCATCTGCATTATCTGCATTGCATAAGGCTACCTTCCTACCTTGTGAGACTAAGCGGTGTCTCCATCTGCATTATCTCCATTTTATAAGGCTACCTTTTTGCCTTCCGAGACTAAGCGTTGTCTCCATCTGCATTATCTGCATTGCATAAGGCTACCTTCCTGCCTTCCGAGACTAAGCGTTGTCTCCATCTGCATTATCTGCATTGCATAAGGCTACCTTCCTGCCTTCCGAGACTAAGCATTGTCTCCGTCTGCATTATCTGCATTGCATAAGGCTACCTTTCTGCCTTCCGAGACTATGCGTTGTCTCCATCTGCATTATCTGCATTGCATAAGGCTACCTTTCTGCCTTCCGAGACTAAGCGTTGTCTCCAT
>MU776439.1:0-27787 GCA_026770625.1 Nicotiana glauca
ATGCGATAACAAAACTATTTTATTTTATACTTTTGGGAGTTGTTGTCGTGAGAGCAAAAATCACGTGCTCACATAGGTCAGTGCAAACTGATATTATCTGAGCCAAGGTCTCCTGGAGACCCGGAATCACAATGGGCACCGCCAGTGCCTGAACAGGGGCTGCTGGAATGTCTGCAGCTGGGGCCTGATCTTGAGCCGGGGCAACTGGTGGAGCAACAGGTACTGCCCTCGTGGCTCTGCCTCTACCACGACCACGACCACGACCACGTCTGCGACCTCTAGTGCCCTCAGTAGGTGGTACTGGCGGTCGTCCGTCTCGTCCTGTAGCACGGGTCCTCGCCATCTGCGAGAGAATAGAACACAGAAGTTTAGTTCTCGGATCAACAAAGTCGCACGACAAGAATTTAAAGAATGTGAAGTTTTCCTAAGGGTTCTGCAGCCTCTCGAGGATAAATACAGACGTCTTCATACCGATCCGCGAGACTCTACTTGACCTGCTCATGACTCGTGAGACCTAATAACCTAGGCTCTGATACCAACTTGGTACGACCCAATTCCCAACCCGGTCGTGATGGCGCCTCTCGAGAAGACAAGGCCAGCCAACAGAAAAATACACCTCATTTTCACAGTTACTTAGCATAAATAAGTCTGAATCATAGATAATAAAAACATAAGCGTGATAAAACAGGGAGCCATCCCAACACAGCCCGAAATCGGGGTGTCACAAGTCACGAGCTACTATAGAGTTTACTAAAATACTACAAGTCTAGAACTAGAACAAAGTCCGAAGGTAATGTAAATACAGAAGATAAGGGAGAAAACGGGGATGTGGACGTCGACAGCTACCTCGTCACTCCTAGTCCGTCTAGTCTGGAAGGAATCAGCGCTCAGGGACGAACTCTGCTATGCCTATATCTGCACACATGGTGCAGGGAGTAATGTGAGTACTCCGACCCAGTGAGTAATAAAAATAAATAATGACTGAAAGTATGAAATCTCATATAGGCACAAATAACGCTATCTCAAGCAGTAAAATTAGTTACACAATAAAACTGTGAAGTATCAGGTAAATCTCTTTTAGAACAGTGAGGACAAATAATTTCAACAAGTATGAAATAATCAGAAACCTGCCCCTCGGGCTCAATATCAAACTCTCAGTATAGTATCGGCCCCGTGGGCTCACTCCCAACTCACAAAGTACAACATCAGCCTCTCGGGCTCACTCCCAACTTATAAAGTACGACATCAGCCTCTCGAGCTCACTCCCAACTCACCTGGGTACCCGCGCTCACTGTGGGGTGCAGACTCCGGAGCGGCTCCCACAGCCCAAGCGCTATATCACCATAAGGCCTTAAAGCCTGTCACATCAACATAAGGCCTTAAAGCCTTCTCACATCACACTCGAGGCCTGAAAGCCTCCTCACATAACACTCGAGGCTTGGAAGCCTCCTCACATCACTCAACATATCCTCACTTATGGCCCTCGGCCTCAATCAGTCCAGAAAATAATCATAAGCCCCTTGGGCATCAGTAAAACAATGGTGCTCAACTCAAACAACATTAAAAATATCATTTTAAATCTCAAGTTGAGTATAAATGTAGCTGAGTTCATGAAACAGTATAATTTAGTTGGACTGAGTTCAAATAATATTTCAATTAGTGAGGAAAAATAGTGATGAAAATTCACAAAGGATTTCAAATAGTCGGCACGAAGCCAAGTATGGCAATAAGCTCAAATCATAGTGAAAAACATCAAGTCTTTATCAAATACACGGTAAAATATCAGCCGGGATGGACCAAGTCACAATCCCCAATTGTAAATGACCCCGCACTCGTCATACAGCGCGTGTTTCATCTCAACATAGCACTACGTTGTGCAAATCCGGGATTTCAAACCCTCAGGACATCATTTAAAATCATTACTCACCTCTAGCCGGCCAAAAGTCTAGCTCGATATGACTTTTCCTCTCGAATCGACCTCCTCGTGCATCGAATCTAATCAAAACCACAAGGAATACATCACAATAGGCTAAGGAAACATAACCCAATCGAAAAGACTCGAAAAATATCAAAAACCATGAAGTTGGCAAAACCCGAGCCCCGGGCCCACTTCTCGAAAAATTATAAAATTTACATCACCGGACTCTTTATCTCGCCACGAGTCTATACATATCAAATTTACCAAAATCCGAGCTCAAATGCTCCCTCAAATCCCAAATTTACATTCTCTTAAGTTCAAGCCCTAACCTCCATTTTTTTAACTCTAATACCTTGATTTTTCACCCTTGATTCATGTAATAACACATTAGGTTTATGTTTTAGGCTTAAAATTCTTTACCTCAACGAAGTCTCTTGATTCCCTCTCCAAAATCGCACAAAACCCCCCAAGTCCGAAGTGAAAATGTTGAGTTATTTCAAAAATTCGCGAAGGTGGAATTAATACCCTCTGAACAGCATTTTTTGCTTCTGCGATCCTTTTGTCGCTTCTGCGACACCGCTTTTGTGGTTATTTATTTGCTTCTGCGGTTCCTTCAATTTTACCCAGGACCGCTTCTGCGGTCCACCACTCACATAAGCGGGTTCGCTTTTGCGGTCCGCATGTCCGCGTTTGCGAAAACTCCCCAGTCCCTTCCTTTCGCTTTTGCAGCTTCCCTTCTCGCTTCTGTGGGACTGCTTCTGCGGTCCATTTCCGCAGAAGCGGAAATACCAGATATCAGATACTTCAAAAATCCTTAAACTCCAAATTTCATCCCGTTAGCCATCCGAAATCACCCCGAAGCCCCCGCGACCTCAACCAAAAGTACCAACACATCTTAAAACATTATTCAAACTTGCTCCAATCATCAAAACACCTCAAATAACACTAAAATCATCGAATTACATCGGATTCAAGCCTAGGTTTCTTAAAAACTTCCGAAATACGCATTTGATCAAAAACCCGACTAAAACACCTCCGAATAATCTGAAATTCTGCACACACGTCCAAAATCACCTAACGAAGCTACATCAACTCTCGAAATTCCATTCTGACTCTCGGATCAAAATCTCATCTATCAACCGGAATTCGCTGAAATACTAACTTCGCCAATTCAAGCCTAATTCTAACCGGACCTCCAAAATCACTTCCGATCACACTCCTAAGTCAAAAATCATCCCCCGAAGCTAACCAAATCACAGAAAATCACATCCGATCCCTCTAACTCAATAGTCAACATCCGGTTGACCTTTCCAAAACAAGCCTTCCTTAAAGAGACTAAGTGTCTCATTTCCATCTAAAACCAATCCAATTCGACTCGATCACCTCCACTACCGATAATGAAGCATAGAGAAACATAAGATGAGGTAAACGGGGCGGTAAGACACGTGACGACGGGACGGGTCGTCACATTTTGCTTTCTAGAACCGCATTCTCCTAAATAAGACTTCCCGTACTTATTTTTACTGATTTATGACTTGGGGGGATGGTTGGTTCAGGATTTAGAGGAGTTTGGGCTGAAATCAGAACACTTGGTTCCTTTAGGTTGGCTTAAAAGGCCAAATTTGACTTCGGTCAATATTTTGAGTAAACGACCTCGGAATCGGAATTTGAAGGTTCCAACAGGTTCGAATGATGGTTTCAGACTTGGGCGTATGTCTGGATCGGGCTTTGGATGACCCGAGAACGTTATGGTGCCTAATAGTGAAAGTTGATTCCTTAAGGATTTTGAAGTAATTTAAATTTGGTTTGGAGCGGGTTTTTGTGTTATTGAGGTCCGAACGGAATTTTGAGACCGAGAATAGTTCCATAATGTTGTAGAAATGTAATTTTTTACCCTCCCCAAGATTTTATATATTTTAGAATTTAAATACTTAGTTTAGGTCTAATATAGTTTTTTAATTAATTTTGACTCTTTTTCTTTATTTTTGTCATATATTGAAAATTACAAAAATATTTTTTTTTGTTTAGATAATTGATATATACCTTTCATACAATTAAAAATACAATTAATAATTTTACTTTTAATAGTTAATTCTATTTTAAAAGTTTGTTTTAATTAATTGGGAGTAGTCTTACATTTTTGTGAATATTTTAGATGAGGAAAACTTAGGCTTTAAACTAATGAAATCCAAATTTTCTAAGAAGCTCAATTGTTAGTTAATTCAAAACAATTTTAGCTCAGTTTTGGGCAAGAAGGTGGTCCAATTTCGACAGAAAAAAGCTTTTCTTCTTCATTTGGTGAACCTAAAGAACACATAGTTTCAGCCGGAGATCTTTTCTCCAATAGCTCCGAGAATGAGCTGAAAACAACTCCAAATACTGCAAAAAATTAGCACCAACTCACCCCGAAAAGCCACTCTTTCTATGTCAAAACAGAGGCTACCGACGAGTTTGAATTTCGGGTGTGTGCGAGAGCCATAGTTTTTCGGTGCCGTTAGATTTTTGTTACTGGTTCTCCGTCCTCGCTCGATTTTGGTTGTTGTTGTTTTTATCTTGTTCAAGTTCTCTTGTCGAGCTTATATAGTTGTATTCATCTTTATGTATATTATAGATTTTCGTGGTCGAATCCATTTGTACTCGACTTTCAACATTAATCAAATTTCTAATTCATGTTATCGCTGAATCTTTGTCCATGTTTTCGCTGAATCTCTGGCAGTTTGTCATTGTTGTCGCTCATTGTTTGAGTTTTTCTGATTGGGGTTTTGCTGCTTTTGCTCGGATGTTTGCTGAATATTTTGTATAAGAACTATTCACGACTCGATTTTGCTCGACGTAGTTGCTATAATTGCTGAGTTCTTCGTTGTTGTCGCTCATTGTTCAAGTTTTTCCCGGTCATAGTTCTGATGCTTTTGTTTGGAGATTTGCTGAATATTTTGTTTGAGAACTATTCACGACTCGATTTTGCTCGACTTAGTTGCTGTAATTGCTGAGGTTCATTCTTCCCTTCTCTTCTATTATTTGCATTGTTAATTTGTGTGTCGTGACGAATTACTCCTTCATAACGGCTATTTGCTTATCTGTTATCCTTGTTTTGGTGTCCTGTTAGAATTGTTAAAATGACTTCTGAATTGTAATCTTCAGCAGTATGGACATAATGAGTTTTATCTCACCCAAAGATTGGTCGATTTCCCAAATAAGCTAATCTCTTGATTATTAACCCGTTGAAATATGTGCTTAGCCTATTTAATTGTGTAGTACAATTGTTGTTTTATCTCTTGACAATCCAATTACATGAGCTTTAATGCATCCCTATCGCGAACTAAAGGACCGGAGTCAATAAGCTTTTGAATTGAATTGAACGCATGGAATTACTTAATCATATGAGCAAATCAAATAATGACTCCAACTTTTCTTCTGCCACATCGCACGACTTTCATGAATCTCAAATGAGTTTAGGAAAATAATTTACAAACATCGTAGCTTGCTTCATGCGCGATTAATAATGAATCATCATAGCTACGGGGACGGTTCCCGTGACGTAAATATGATGCTTAATTTCTAAAATCCGGGGATACATTTATGTGACTCGGCCATAATTTAATATTGTTAATAATTAAACATGTTGTAGATCGTGGGTACGGTTCATGTGACATGATTCACAATGTGTACAAAGCAAATGTGTGCGCGACATCGTGACTTGTTCCGAAATTATTAAAAGCGGTTTTTTTAAAAGGGATAAAATGCACATAAGTTTCAAAATGTTTTAAAATCAGATAAATAGCCCAATAATAATAGTTGAGCGACCGTGCTAAAACCACAGAACCCGAAAACGTCTAACACCTTCTCCCGGGTTAACATAATTCCTTACCTGAATTTCTATCTTCGCAGACCATAAATAAGAGTTAATCTTTCCTCGATTCAAGATTTTAAACCGGTGACTTGGGACACCATAAATTATCCCAAGTGGCGACTCTGAATTTAAAATAAACAATCCCGCTTCGATTGTCACTTAAATTGAAAAAACTCCCTTATACCCTATTCCGAGGGTGGTAAAAAGGAGGTGTGACAAATGTCATTTAATACTTGCATGCAAAATCTGGTGGCAATCCAAGCTAGATAAGTACGTTTCAGCACATTGGAAGTAGATTGAAGAACTTGAAGTTCATAAGTTTGATTCAATTGGTTTTAGGGTGTGATTATTAGATTTAGCATTGTTTCGAGCATTTCGAGGGTTCGAGTGAGTCCGTTATATGATTTCAAACTTGTCGGTATATTCGAGCGGGGCCACGGGGGCCCCAAGCATCAATTAGACGAGGCTTGAGTTAAGTTAGAGATTTAAGAAGGATCTAAAGCTCCAATTCTATCATAACCGCTTGAGTTAAGTTAGAGATTTAAGAAGGATATGAAGCTCCAATTCTATCATAACCGCACCTACGGTTGGCTAGCCGCAGGTGCTAGACCGCAGAAGCGGCTTACCATTCGCAGATGCGACCTAAGGAATGAGCCCAGGTTCCGCAGAAGATGCCCCCAGACCGCAGATGCGGCCCATCTAGCTCAGCCCAATTTTGAAGAAGCGGATTATCCCTCGTAGAAGTGAGACAGATGCGGTCCCCTAACCGTAGGTGTGGAAATCACTGAAGGTAGTGTCTTTATTAATACGGGAATGTCTCATTTTTAACACATTTTATTCATTTCTTGGGCAATTTGGGAACTTCCAATGGGAGATTTCAACCTATCATTTTTAGGTAAGTTATTCCTACTTAATGTGAGTTTAATACATAGTTTAGGGGTAGATTAAACCATGTAGATTATTGAAAATTATGGGTTTAGACTAAAGCCTAGGGTTTTGGTAAAAATAAGATTTAACCACGAAATTCGTTACAGAATGAACAAAAAATCATATATTCTTGATCCTTAGGTTATGGGTAACAATTTCCTTCAAAAATTTCCGGAATTCGGGCACGTGGGCCCAGGGATGAATTTTAAGAACCTTACATTTAGGGTTGGGAAATTACTTTAATAGTTATAATATGAACTCTTGAGTATGTATTGATTAGTTCTTACCCCATTTGAATACTTTTGGATTGTCCAGCTCTGATTTGAGGGTTTGAGTGTATTCTTAAATTTAAAAGTAAGCTTTGAAGCAAGGTGAGTCTCCTTCCTAACCTCGTAAGAGGGAAATAACCCCGTAGGTTAATTAAATAAATATATGTGACTATCTGTGGGGGCTGCGTATGTGCGTGGTGACGAGAGTCTGTACGTAGCTACTATTATACCATATTTGTAAATGCTTGCGTCCTTGCTTGATACTAAAATCACTTAGGACATTCTAGAAATTGGTAAATAATATAGACAGTTATACTCACTTACTTGAGAACTTGTATGAATTATTTGACTATAAATGAGCAATGTGTGCTTACTTGATAATAAATTTCTATTGTGGACTGAGCCAGTCGCCTCGGTAGAAAATAGATGCAGCTATAGTTTGTGCCATTCGACCCTCTAGTGCTGCACAATTTATTATTATGTCAGACCTGGTTGTACGACAGTTAGTACATCTAGTCGGGTTATCTCTTTTCTAAAGGCTCGACATATGGTCAAGAAAGGTTGTTTGGCTTATCTAGCTTATGTTCGGGACACCATCGCAGAGTCTCCGACGATTGATTCAATTCCAGTTGTTTGGGAGTTCACCGATGTGTTCCCTTCTGACCTTCCTGTTATGCCACCGGATCGCGATATCAATTTATGTATTAACTTGGCTCCATATATCCAGCCTATATCTATTCCACCATACCGTATGTCTACGAAAGAGTTGAAGGAGTTGAAGGAGTAGCTTGAAGAGTTGTTAGCAAAGGGGTTTGTGAGATCGAGTGTGTCACCTTGGGGTGCACCAGTGTTGTTTGAGAATAAGAAGCCTGGGACTATGCGGATGTGAATTGATTACCGCCAGTTGAACAAGGCTACCATCAAGAACAAGTACCCGCTGCCACGCATTGATGATTATTTTACCAGTTGCAGGGTCCTAGGGTGTTCTCTAAGATTGACTTGAGATCAGGGTCTCATCAGCTGAAGATTCGGGACTCAGATTTCCCAAAGACTGCTTTACGTATTAGATACAACCATTATGAGTTTCTGGTGATGTCCTTCCGCTTGACTAATGCCCCAGTGATGTTTATGGACTTGATGAACTGGGTGTTCAGGACTTATATTGATTTTTTTGTTATTGTCTTCATTGATGACATCTTGACCTACTCACGTAGCTTGGGGGAGTACGAGCATCACTTGAGAGTAGTGCTTCAGACATTACGAGAGCAGAAGCTATATGCTAAGTTCTCCAAGTATGAGTTTTGGATAGAGTCAGTAGAATTCTTGGTGCATGTTATATCAGGAGAGGGTAGTAAGGTGGATCCCAAGAAGATTGAGGCAGTTCAAAGTTGGCCATATCCTATTTCAGTGACTGAGATCAGGAGTTTCCTGGGGTTGTAGGTTACTACCGCCGATTTATGTAGGATTTTTCATCCATTGCATCACCTCTGACTTGATTGACCCAGAAGGGTGCTCCTTTCCGTTGGTCCGATGATTGTGAGGCGAGCTTTCTGAAGCTTAAGAGAGCCTTGACTACAATACCGGTTCTAGTGTTGCCTTCTAGTTCAGGGGTGTATATGGTATATTGCGATGCTTCACGCATTAGCTTGGGATGTGTATTGATACAGGAGGGAAGAGTTATTTAATATGTTTCACGTTAGCTAAAGATTCATAAGAAGAATTACCCTGTGTATGACCTGGAGTTAGCAGCGATTGTTCATTCTTTTAATATATAGAGGCATTATCTGTATGGGGTGTCATGTGAGGTTTATACTGATCATCGTAGATTACAACATTTATTCAAGCATAGGGATATCAATTTGAGGTAGCGTAGATACTTGCGTTACTGAAGAACTATGGTATCACCATTCTTTATCATCCAGACAAGGCAAATGTGGTAGCGGATGCCTTAAGCAAGAAGGCAGAGAGTATGGGTAGCTTGGCATACATCTCAACGGAGGAGAGGCCACTAGCCTTGGACAACCAATCCTTGGCTAACAGACTTGTGAGGTTTGATATTTCAGAGCCCAATCGAGCCCTTGAGTGTGTTGTTGCTCAGTCTTCATTATTGGTATAGATCAAGGCTCGGCAGTTCGATGATCCGCATTTGGTAGTTGTCAGAGAGACGGTGCTACAGGGTAGTGCCAATGAGGTTTCTATTGGCAAAGATGGTATTTTGCCACTCCAGGGTTGCCTATGTATTCCTAATGTCGATGGCTTGATGGAGAGGATTCTAGAGGAGGCACACAGTTCACAGTATTCTATTCATCCAGGTGCTATGAAGATCTATCATGACTTGAGGAAGCATTATTGGTGGTGGCGGATGAAGAAAGACACAGTTGATCTGTGGCTAGGTGTTTGAAGTGCCAGTAGGTTAAGTATGAGCACCAGAGGCTAGGTGGTCTACTTCAGCAGATGCCTATACCTGAGTGGTAGTAGGAGCGCATTACTATGGACTTCGTAGTTGGGTTGCCGGGGACATTTCGGAAGTTTGATGCAATTTGGGTCATTGTCGACAAGTAGACCAAGTCGGCACGCTTCATTTCGATTGTGACTACTTATTCTTTAGAGAGGTTGGCTCAGATCTACATTCGGGAGATAGTTCGGTTACACGGTGTGCCTATTTCTATAATATCATATAGAGGCCCTTAGTTCACTTCCCATTTATGAAGAGCCATATAGAGTGAGTTGGGGACCCATTGTAGAGCTCAGCACAACATTTCACCCGCAGACCGATGGGCAATCGGAGCGGATAGTTCAGATTCTAGAGGACATGCTTAGAGAATGTGTGATTGACTTTGGAGGGCAGTGAGACCAGTTCTTGCCTTTGTCTGAGTTTGCTTACAACAATAGTTATTAGTCCAACATCGAGATGGCTTCATTTGAGGCATTATATGGTCGGCTATGTCCTCCTATCGGGTGGTTAGAGCCTGGTGAGGCTAAATTGTATGGTATAGATTTGGTGAAGAAAGCCTTGGGAAAGGTAAAAATGATTCAGGAGTGACTTCGCACAACACAGTCCAGACAGAAGAGTTACGCAGATCAGAAGGCGCGTGATGTATTATCATTCATGGTCGGTGAGAAGGTTCTCTTGAAAGTATCTCCAATGAAGGGTATTATGAGATTCGGGAAAAAGGGCAAGTTGAGCCCAAGGTTCATAGGCCCATTTGAGGTGTTGAGGCATGTTGGGGAGGTTGCTTATGAGCTTGCTTGCCTCCCATCCTATCATGGGTTCATCTGGTTTTTCGCGTGTCTATGCTTCGGAGGTATCACGCCGACTTGTCTCATGTGTTAGAGTTCAGTACTATTCATCTAGATGAGAACTTGGGTTATGAGGAGGAGCCAGTTGCCATTGTTGATAGACAGGATCACCAGTTGAGATCTAAGAGGATTTCTGCACTAAAGGTGTAGTGGAGAGGCCAACCAATCGAGCAGACGACCTGGGAGTCCAAGGAGGACATGCAGAGCAGATATCCATGCTTATTTACCAGTTCAGGCATGAATCTGAAACCATTCGAGGACGAATGTTTGTTTAAAAGGTGGAGAATATAACAACCCGACTGGTCATTTTGCTTTCTAGAATCCCGTTCCCCTAAATAAGGATTCCCGTACTTGCTTTTACTGATTTATGACTTGCGGGGATGGTTGGTCCGGGATTTGGAAAAGTTTGGTTGAAATCGGAACACTTGGTTCCTTAAGGTTGGCTTAAAAAGCCAAGTTTGACTTAAATCAACATTTTGAGTAAACGATCTCGGAATAGGAATTTGAAGGTTCCAACAGGTTCGAATAATGATTTCGGACTTGGGCGTGTGTCCGGATTGGGCTTTGGATGACCTGGGAGCGTTTTGGCGCCTGCTAGTGAAAGTTGATTCCTCAAGGATTTTGAAGTTCTTTAAATTTGTTTTGGAGTGAGTTTTTGTGTTATCGTGGTTCGAATGGAATTCCGAGACCGGGAGTAGTTCCATAATGCCATTTAAGACTTGTACACAAATTTTGGTGTCAATCCGAGCAGTATAAGTACATTTCGACACATTGGAAATAGATTGAAGAACTTGAAGTTCATAAGTTTGATTCAATTGGTTTTAGGGTGTGATTCTTTTAGCATTGTTTCGGGTATTCCTAGTGTTCAAGCAAGTCTGTTTTATGATTTCAAACTTGTCGGTATATTCGGGCGAGCCTCGGGGCCCCGAGCATCAATCAGACGAGGCTTGAGTTAGGTTAGAGATTTGAGAAGGAGTTGAAGCTCCAGTTCTGTCATAACCGCACCTGTGGTTGGCCAGCTGCAGGTGCAAGACCGTAGAAGTGGCTAACCAATCACAGATTCAACCCAAGCGGAAGAGCCCATCCGCAGATGCAGCTCCTCTTCCACAGAAGCGGCCCCCAGATCGCAGATGTGACTCCAGCTAGCCCAGCCCAATTCCTCAGAAGAGAATGATCCCTCGCAGAAGCGAGACTACAGATGCGGTCCCCTAACCACAGGTGCGGAAATTACTGAAGGCAGTGCCTTCATTTAATACGAGAATGTGTCATTTTTGACATATTTTATTCGTTTCTTGGGTGATTTTGGAGGTTTCAAAGGGGAGATTTCAGTCTAGCATTTTAAAGTAAGTTATTCCTACTTAATGTGAGTTTAATACATAGTTTAAAGGTAGATTACATCATGTAAAATAGTGAAAATTATGGGTTTAGAGTAAAACCTAGAATTTTGGTAAAAACAAGATTTAACCACAAAATTCATTGTGGAATGAAGTAAAATACATTCTTGACCCTTAGGTTATGTGTAACAACTTCATTCGAAAATTTCCGAAATTCGGGCACGTGGGCCCGAGGATGAATTTTAGGAACCTTGCATTTAGGGTTGGAAAATTACTATAATAGTTAGAATATGAACTCTTGAACATGTATTGACTAGTTCTTACCCCATTTGAATAGTTTTGGATCTTCAGGCTCCGATTTGATGGTTTGAGCTTATTCTCGAATTTGGAAGTAAGCTTGGAGCAAGGTGAGTCTCCTTTCTAACCTCCTAAGAGGGAAATAATCCCGTAGGTGAATTAAATAAATATATGTGACTCTCTGTGGAGGCTACGTACGTGCGTGGTAATGAGAGTCCGTATGTAGCTACTATTATGCTAATTGTTCGGGTAGTTTAGGACCTGTATCATGCCATATTTGTAAATGCTTGTGTCCTTTCTTTCTAGTAAGATCAATTAGGACATGCTAGAAATTGGTAAATAAATATAGACGGTTATACTCACTTACTTGAGAACTTGTATAAATTATTTGAATATAAATGATAAATGTGTGCTTACTTGATAATAAATTGCTATTTGTGGACCGGGTCGATCGCCTCGGTACAAATAGATGCATCTATGGTTCACGTCATTCGATCTTTTGGCAGTGCACAATTTATTATTATGTCGAACCGGACCGTACGACCTCGGCATAATGTGTGCATGTTATTTATGTTTAACTTTTTGTGAACTACACTGCTTAAATGCTTTGAAATGTACCTTATTACATGATATGAATGAAATTGGTATGTTGTTAAGAAAGAATACCTTATTTTTCCTTGTTCTTGAACTATCATTATATCCATGTTGTTGATGCTTATCGTAACAATTAAACTGTATTATTATTGGCCCTAGCAGGTGTCAAGTTGACCCCTCATCACTACTTCTTTGAGGTTAGACTAGATACTTGCTAGATACATATTGTTTATGTACTCATACTACGCTTTTGTACTTAACTGTGCAGGATCAATGGCAGGTGCATCTAGCTACCCGTCCAAAGTGCATTCCTAATACTTGTTCGAGATCTCACGGTGAGCTGCCCCTTCTGAGCCATTCAGCAGCATGCCGGAATCTCTCTTCTTTTGTTATTTACTGTTTATTTTGTTTCAGGCAGTAGGATAGTTGTATTTTTGTACATTCTGCTAGTTACCCTAGTACTTGTGACACTAGTTCCTGACACATACATTGGTAGACTGTTACTTTTTGGTTGTATATTTATTATTATGAATTTGTTAATTATTGCTTGTTTTCAATCAAGATTTAGTAAATGTTGGGATTGCTTGGTAAAATAAATGAGAACTCGCTAGTTGATTAGGGTTGGCTTGCCTAACCACGGTGTTGGGCGCCATCACAACCCATAACGGAATTTGGGTCGTGACAATTATAATGACTTATCATCCACGTATAAACAAAAATATTTCTAAAGAAAAGAAAGCGCCGAACAAAGAGAGATTTCTTCTCAAAATGGGCACTACGAGAAGGAAAAATATTTGATTAAGCATGATTCGCACTTAAAAATTTCTATTTTTTTAAAATAAAATAAAATAAAGGGTCAATGATCAAAAGGACGTTCAAACTTTAAGAAATCAAGATTAAGGTTACGTTAATATTAAAAAAAAAAATTAAAGAAGAGTCTTAACCTCTTAGTTTCCACTGTCGAGTCGGAGTCAAAGTGATGAAGAAGGTTGCGGCGTAAAAAATTGTATTTTTCTATTTGTGGAGTGATAAGTTGCAATTTGAAGCTTTTAATTTTAAGGGATGAATTTGATTTTTTTAAAAATTAAGTTGACTATTATGTACTAAAAGTTCGAACTAAACTACAATTGAATTCAAAAGAATAAGAATAAAGAAAAAAAAATAAATCAATTTGTTATTTAGTATGAAAGTACGTTGTATTCAATTAACTAAAAAAACTAAAGATGAGATTTGAACCCGAATTGGGAATTGAAGCGCCAACATAACCATTTAAGGGGTCCTATATATATATATATATATAAAAGGTTTTTTCCGAGGCTAACAGGGTCTCGTGACCCCTCTACATGCAACGTAGGTTTGCCTCTGGTCTGGAAAAGGTAGTGTGTATGCAGATCTTACCTCTACCTTATAAAAATAAAGAGGTTATTTCCAATAGACCCTCAACCCATTAAATTATGAGCACCACATTAACAAAAAACTAAACAAGAATACATAATAGTACTCCAGTACTTCCTATAAGTTGAAAGTTTAAACATGAGTGTTCAAGAACTACGGAACACTTTTGGAGTAAAATCATCAATTATTACAGCGTACATAACTTAACCAATTTGTGCAGAGCGAACTGCGAAAATTGTTGGCTTTATAAAGTTTGGTTGATTGGGGCCATTTGTTATATATGAGGATCAGGGCCGGAGCTAGCATAGAGCTTACGGGTTCAGTTGTATTGGTCAAAATCTGACCATCACGACCAAATTGCCAGGCACCCCGCTTCGACAATCAGGCGGTACAAATCAACAGAGCCCACTCCATTTCTCTTTCGAGACACCCGGCCAATCGGGAAATGCGACACTTAAGATCATGACTAGGATACATCAGTAATGAAAAAGCGTCGAGTCAAGCAACAGGTAAAACGAATTCAACTATATATAGTCAAGAAAAGTTCTCAACAAAGGAGGAGCGAAAAAAGGGGACAAAAAAGCTCTCTCTCTCTCTCTCTCTCTCTCTCTCTCTCTCTCTCTTTCTCTCTCTCTCTCTCTCTCTCTCTCTCTCTCTCTTTGTATCTTTGAAAACAGAGAAAAGATCCAAAAGAATACATGTAAACCTACTTTCTCATCAATTGATGAGAAAGACAATATTCAATATTAAGAAGATCTATCATGCCTTTTTCATCTGATATATTTTTGTTGTCATTTAGTGTTTTGATCCGGAAATGATTATATTTGGCTAAGATTTACCCCTTTATCTTTGATTGACTTGTTCAAAAAGGTTTTACCATCTTTTAAGTCAAACAATTTGGCGCCGTCTGTGGGGATTTCTTAGTGAGAATCTCCTAGTTTCTCCCAGATTGAAAAAAAAAATACAATCACTCCTCAAAGGGAATGTGGAGGTAAAACCCAACCCACCGAGACACGAGAGCAGCACAGGGAAGGAAGAAGATCCAAACAAGATAGCTGGGCTGAGAAATCTTTGCCCCATCAGCTATCGATATACTAAACAAAACAAACGATGTTATCGACCTGCATTCTCCCACCGGACCACCGGACAGGAGCGAAGAGTATCCCATCCTCACCTCCCACTCTTTGTCCATGCAAGCACATAAGCCCTGCACAGACGAACGCACACATGGAAATCTCGATTGAAAGGCAAAAATAGCTTCAACACAACTAAAGTACCTCCTGCCGTCAACCTCTCTGAGGAGGATGATAGAAGCCAAGCAACAAAATGATAAGGCATACACCGTACGTACCTGAAAATAAAGCATTAACACTTTGTATTCACCAGCTTTGCATCATCCGGCGTAAGCAATACAAAACGGACTGGGACTCCCACAAAAGATACCTAACTCTTCGAGAGTCGGAACGACGACGGGCTGCTATTTCGATAAGTTCGAAATAACACCCTTTAAGGCTAAGAGCCTTCGCCAAGTAAAAAGAAGAGTTCGACCTCGATTGAACGACGACAAGCTGCTATTTTGATAAGTTCGAAATAACATCCTTTAAGGCTAAGGGCCTTCGCCAAATAAAAAGAAGGGTTCGACCTCGATCGAACGACGACGGATTGCTATTCCGATAAGTTCAAAATAACACCCTTTAAGGATAAGGTCCTTTGACAAGTAAAAAGAAGAGTTCAACCTCGATCGAACGACGATGGGCTGTTATTTCAATAAGTTCAAAATAACACCCTTTAAGGCTAAGGGCCTTCGCCAAGTAAAAAGAAGAGTTCGACCTCGATAGAACAACATCGGAATACTATTTCGATAAGTTTGAAATAACACCCTTTAAGGCTAAGGGCCTTCGCCAAGTAAAAAAGAAGAGTTCAACCTTGATCGAACGATGACGGACTGCTATTTCAATAAGTTCGAAATAACACCCTTTAAGGCAAATGTCCTTTGCCAAATAAAAAGAAGAGTTTGACCTCGATGGAATGACGATGGGCTGCTATTTCAATAAGTTCGAAATAATACGCTTTAAGGCTAAGGGCCTTCGCCAAGTAAAAAGAAGAGTTTGACCTCGATTGAACGACGATGGGTTGCTATTTCGATAAGTTCAAAATAACATCCTTTAAGGCTAAGGGCCTTCGCCAAGTAAAAAGAAGATTTCTACCTCGATCGAACGACGACGGGCTGCTATTCCGATAAGTTTGAAATAACACCCTTTACGGCTAAGGGCCTTCACCAAATAAAAAGAAGAGTTCGACCTCGATCGAACGACGACAGGCTGCTATTTCGATAAGTTTGAAATAACACCCTTTAAGGCTAAGGGCCTTCGCCAAGTAAAAAGAAGAATTCGACCTCGATCGAATGACGATGGGCTGCTATTTTGACAAGTTTGAAATAATACCCTTTAAGGCTAAGAGCATTCGCCAAATAAAAAGAAGAGTTCGACCTCGATCGAACGACGACATGCTGATATTTCAATAAGCTCAAAATAACACCCTTTACCGCTAAGGGCCTTCGCCAAGTAAAAAGAAGAGTTCGACCTCGATCGAACGACGATGGGCTACTATTTTGATAAGTTCAAAATAACACCCTTTAAGGCTAAAAGCCTTCGCCAAGTAAAAAAAAGAGTTCGACCTCGATCGAACTACAACGGGCTGCTATTTTGATAAGTTTGAAATAACACCCTTTAAGGCTAAAAGCCTTCGCCAAGTAAAAAGAAGATTTCAACCCCGATCGAACGACGACGGGCTGCTATTTTGAGAAGTTCAAAATAACACCCTTTAAAGGCTAAGAGCTTTCGCCAAGTAAAAAAGAAGGGTTCGACCTCGATTGAATGGTGACGGGCCGACATTTCGATAAGATCAAAATAACACCCCTAAAGGTCAACAACCATTGAAAGAACAAAAAAACCGGGACTCATCAGACGAGCCTCTGTCTTACACTAAAACCGCGAACAGGTGAAATAGAAAGTGAAGTACAAGGCCAACATCGGAGAAAAAAACTCTTATTTTATGCAAAGTCATAATGCGGGCTACCGCTGCTTACATACGGCCCAGGCCAACCCAAAGAAAATAAAAAGAGCGAACGAACAAATGACGATCAACAAATGAAAGGAAAATAAAAAAACACACAGAGGGCCACATCCTTCATTCGGCGTCATCACCGTCACCATCGCCACAATCATCACCGTCATATGCATCCCCATCAACTTCGGGCATCGCCGCATCATATCCACAGTTAATGCGAGCCTTTCGAGCTTTTGCTCGCACTTATTCATAAGCCGCTTCAGCCACGGTGCCCGTCTCCCACAAATTCTTAAATATGTCAAGCTGAGCTTCAAAGTAAACACATAGCTCATACATCTGGCGAGGAACGACTGCGGCAGACGACTCAACCTGAGCCCGTAACCGCTCATTATCTACTTCCAGAGCCGTGACCCGATCTCCCGGATGCGATGCCTCCTGATCAATCATGCATATACACGCCTCAAGACTTGCCTCCCTGAGGGTATCTGTCGCTCTCTCCGATTCCTGTTCAGATTGAAGTACGCGGATAGTGTTCTCCAGGGTTGTCTCCCTCGCCAAAGCCTCAGACCAGGCCCTATCAATATTTTCCAATCTAGCAACTTTACTCTCCATTACAGCCAATATTCTCATCCACTCCATGCTCATTGCCTCGACCTTGACCAAGTTCTGGTCCATCTCCGACTGCATCGACCTCAACCTACCCTTCAAGTGCTCACACTCCGCTGTGATCCCCTTACCCAACTCGAGCTCCTCGTCCGTAATGCAAAGTCATCGAGTTCTCTCTTGATACGAATGGTCTACATCAATTCCTGGTCCCTTCTCTCCAACTCCATGCCAAGAACCCAATTACGGGGATCCGCCCTCAGCTGCTCATGCATCTCGCAGCACCTACCATGGTAACGACGATATTTTTACAACATCTTCAAGAAGACCCTTGCCTGGATGTTGGCCCTGCGAATGCTTTCCACTTCCACCATGTATGTCTAAAAAAATGCAAAGTCGGAGTTAAATAGATATTTTTAGAAAGGGCAAAAACATAAAACGAGAACAAAACATAACGTACCCTTAAGCCCATGACGGCCACCTCGTCCCTCAACTCGGCATTTGGAACATCCCGAAGGGACTCGTTTTCAGCCTCAGAGAATAACAGAGTGAACTGCAGCACCAACTCCCCCGCTAAGAGATTAATGCTGGAAGGGATCTGAAGGATACAAGCCGAACCTCCCGCACTAACCACCGAACTAGTAAGACCCTTCTCGAATATTCTAACATCATCGGGGTCCAGGTCTGACTCCAACTCCGACTCGTAGTTATCAACCACCAAGCCTTTTCCCCTCTCTGCTGCTGAAGAGGAGGCACGACTCGCTGCAGAACATGAGGGAACATCTGAGGTCACAACAGCGGCTACAGAAGTCTGGTTCCCTACCACGACAAGATGTTGATCATCATCAACAACATGGGCTTTCGAATGAGCCAAGACGGCAGTAGGAGTTTCCAATTGATGATCACCGACACCAACAACTCCAATGGATTGCTTCGCCTCTATAAGGGTAGCCACCATAACACCCTCTCCGAAGCTCGTTGGGGGAGATTCGTCCAGATGAATCACTGTCGGCGGTGCCGTTTCGAATTCTACGCTCTGTCTCTTCGATGGCACCTCTTCCTCTCCAGTAGATGGTGATTCATCCGTTGGGCAAACGACATTGGTTGGGACTTCGTCCTGCAAAGTGGCCCTCGTTTGAGTAACTAAGGTCGCAGATTCAACTGAAGCAGCCCTCGAGAATGGTCGTGCAGTGGATACTAAGATAGGGCGAGCAGATGCGGCCAGTTGGAAAAAAGCTAACTGAGGGGGCCTTGCTCTCCGCACCCTCACTGGTAACGACGTACGACGCATTAAAGACTAAACAAAAAAAAGAAGAGATAACAGTAGACGAAGGCGTCGTCTCACCTGTAAGGGACCTGCGTTCGAACCTCTCATGGAAGGTAGACGATGTGCGAATTCTTGATGTATGGGGAAGAATGGCCTCCACCCATTCACGAATCCCTTCGATAGGCAGCGGGGGCAATCTCTCAGCTGCAAAGACGAGACAATTTAGTACTCGCAAAAAATAGTCGAATGCTTCACTAACTAAAGAAGCAAACTTACGTGCGAAGTTCCATCTCTCGAGAAACCCCGTTGGATCCGCCACTATGTGTTCAGTCCGCACATAAAAGTAGTTCTCGTAGAAATGACGATTGGTCTGGTCGTCCATCTTGACCATCAGACTCCTCGACCCCCGAGGACGTATATGAATCATCGAACCATGAATCAATTGAGGAGCAAAAATGCTGAGCATGTGGTTCAAGGTGAACTCACGACCGGCGAGCTCCGCATACTTGAGCAACATAAGAAACAACTTGTACAAATAAGGTGAAAGCTGTGTGGGGCACACTTCGTAGAAATGACAAAAATCTACCACCAACATAAGAAGAGGGAGGGTGTACCCTATAATGAAAGGGTAGGCGTAGAACACACAGTACCCGACATGATCGAATTGAACTGTGTCATTCCTCTCCACTGGCCGCATATCGACATAATCGGGGATTCCCGACCTTTCTTTCAGTTCTGCAATCCCCCTTTCCTTTACGACAGAATGAACATGTTCCAGCTTCGCTCCACCGCCTGAGCTAAAGTCGACCGCCTCTCTCTCTCCAGACGAGACAAGATCTTTATCACTAAAGGACCTTCCTATCCTCCACCGTATCTGCCCCTCCGGTGACCTGAATAGAACTCTCCGATACCGGATTAATGACGGGAAGTTTGTCTTTAAGAGAATCACCAGTCATTCTTCCTAGCAGAGTGCGCTCCAAAGGAAGTAATAAGAAGAAGAAGTGAAATATTTCGACGAGCAAGAAGATAAGAAGAAAGTCGAAATATCAATAGAAGATATGTCTGAAGAATTCCCTCAAGCGAAATATTAAGTGAATCCATCAAATGACCAGTTTCATCTATTTATAAGAGACATAAATTCCCCGAGCACGAAACTCAATAATCGCCATTCAGACTTGATAGGTCACAAAATGTTTTAACCCCCAGAAACGTGTGCCATAATGGTGGTAACCACAAACTAACGCTTCAATATCAACCGACGTCTCGATTCCGAAACATTTGTAGCGGTCTATGAGGATTAAAGAAATGCTCGCACTCCGCCTTAAGCCCACAAAATGTGGCCAAGGATTGAAGGGTTGTGAGTTAGATTTCTCTCGACGTCGTAATGAACATGATCCGTTTGCTGATTCCGACATGGGACTTCCCCGATAGATGGAGGGACTAACTGTATTGGTCAAAATCTGACCATCACAACCAAATTGCCTGGCACCCCACTTCAATAACTAGGTGGTGCAAATCGACAGAGCCCACTCCATTTTTCTTTCGAGACACCCGACCAATCGGGAAAGGCGATGCTTACGATCACGACTAGGATATGTCGGTAACGACAAAACTTTGAGTCAAGCAACAGGTAAAACGACTTCAACTATATATAGTAAAGAAAAGTTCTCAACAAGGGAGAGGCAAAAAAAGGGGACCAAAAAGCTCTCTCTCTTTGTATCTTCGAAAACAGGGAAAAGATCCAAAAGAATACATGTAAACCTACTTTCTCATCAATTGATGAGAAATACTATATTCAATATTAAGAAGATCTATCATGCCTCTTTCATCTGATATATTTTTATTGTCATTTAGTGTTTCGATCCGGAATGATTACATTTGGCTAAGATTTACCGCTTCATCTTTGATTGATTTGTTCAAAAAAGTTTTACCATCCTTTGAGTCAAACATCAGTCAACTCCACTAGTTTCTGTCCAAATCTTATATTTATCTTAAGAAATCTATTGAATATGAAAAAAATATTAATTTACTAGAACCAGTAACTTAAAAAACTTGAATCCCAAATCTATAAATTTCAAATCCTGGCTCTGCCTCTGATGAAGAGTCTCAGCTAGGGGCGGATTTAGGGTAGAAGGGTGAACCCCCTTCGTCGAACCCTGTATATATAAGAAAAAATTCATTTATGCCTATATATATATATATATATATATATATATTATATTGAATCTCCTTGATATAGCCATAAATATTGCTCAGTGGTCAATGGAGTTCTAATTATTCCCACTAATCACAGTCTATTTTAATTTTTAACATTTTTTTTAACTCACTTAGTGAATATTCTGCATCTGCCACTGCTCATCAACAACACTCACACCATTAAGTTTGATAAAAAAACACGTTTCTGTACCAATTACTGCATTTAATGTATTCGATTATGAGCGCACTACAACATTAGGAATACACAGTGTCATAGCTAAACATGAAAAATTTTGTGGCTAAACACTTTAGCCAGTTTAGCCACAAAATTTTTTCCGCAGCATCCGTAGCTAGAAGTAGCGTAACTAAAAGTTAGCTACAGACTTTAACATTTCATGGCTGAGGATTAATACTTATTGCTACAAATTTTTTTGTGATGTGGCTATATTAATAAAACTTTTTACCACAAAGAATATATATTTATAGCTAATAATTTTATTCTTTTCCCATGATAAATCAACTTTGTAGCTATCTTCTACACTTTAGATACAAAGGGATATATTGTGGCAAAAGATGTTATTTATTTAGCTACAATACTCAAACAAATAGGTGTCACGACCCATTTCCACAATAGGTCATGAGGGCGCCTGACTCCATTATCAGGCAAGGCAACGCGGAAATATTTCTAAATTCTTTTGTTGCTTTTAGTCAGAAATGAGTGAAATAAGAACTAAATTTGGAAGTAAGCCAGAAGAGCGAAATACCATAATAGCATAGTTATACAACCCTAAAATAAATGTCTACTAAAGTGTGTGCGGTGTCACAAGTGTGGGCATCTAGTAGAGTATACAAAAGACACCTCTATCCTACTGTCCGAAACAGGGAAAAGACAGAAAACGTTAAGGAAGACTCCATCTGGCTGCTGAGCGGCATAGGAAGGAAGCAGCTCACCGTGGAAGTCTCTGCCGTAAGCTCAAGGGAGCGCACTAGACTGGTAACCAGATGTATCAGCCTCAAACCTGTACAATTAAGTAAAGAAGTGTAGTATGGGTACATAAACAATATGTACCCAGTAAGTATCCCGTGTAATCTCGAAGAAGTAGAGACGAGAGGTCGACTTGATACCTACTAGGGTCAAGATAATGTAATATAAATGTGCTATGCTAAGCATGAAAGTCACCAATAGTTAACAGGTTATGATAAAAAGGAATAATTAGGTTCTTGACCTTATTTCAGTTTCCATTTACCTTATTCAATTACTAAGTAAGTAGGCATGTCATGTCTAGGCATCAACATATATATATATATATATATATATATATATATATATATATATATATATCATACACAATCATGCCGAGGTCGAGGGCCCGCTCCAACAGAAAATAAAATATGTACTGCCGAGGGTAGAACGACAAACCATAGATGCATCTAATCTCACCGAGGCGATCGACCCGATCAATAAATATCAAGAAAACATCAAGAATGCGCATGGAGACTCATATATATACAAGGGAACTCTTACTAAGGTTCAACAAGTTCATATGTTCACTTCTTATTTCCTTTAAGTCTCTAGCATATCATAAATGATCATATTGGCAATTTAAATAAGAGATATCTCCAAATTAGGCATGGTGTGGGTCCTAAACTACCCAATCAATTAATATCATAGTAGCTACACACAGGCTCTCGTCACCTAGTACATATGTAGCCCCCGCATTTAGTAGAAGATACTCAGTTATTACACCTATGAGGACAATTCTCTCTTACAAGGTTAGAAAGGAGACTCACCTCGCTCCAAAGCGTACTTCCAATATCAAGAACAAGCCCAAGTCCTCAATTCGGAGCCGAACGATCACAAAATAGTTAAATTAAGTAAGAACTAGTCAATAAAGGCTTACAAGGTTGAATTCTAACTATTTAAGTAATTCCCCAACCCTTTTCACAAGTTTCCTAAATTTCGACCCCTGGCCCACATGCCCGAATTCCATGATTTTTCAAAGAAAGTTGTTCTCTATTACCTTAGGATCAATAATATATAAATTCTAGTTCATTTCATAGCAAATTTTGTGGTTAAATCTTGATTTTACTTAAACCCTAGGTCTAGCTCTAACCCCTTTGATTTCACCTCTTAATATACATGTATTTAAACTAATAATAAGTGGAATTAACTTACCTTGTGGTGCTATGTGGAAATCCTCTCTTTGGAAGCCCCCAAATCGCCCAAGTGTGGTGTAGAAATGAAATAAATGACCTTTGAGTTCGAATTAAATAAACTCACTACCCAGCGATTTCTGCTTCTACGGTCTGGGGACCACTTCTGCGATCCCGCACCTGTGAAACGAGGACTGCTTCTACAGAACTGGGCGAAAATTGCTGGACCGCTTCTGACTTATTGGTGTTCTGGGGTGATCTATGGGTTACTTTTCCGTGTTGTGAAGCGTTATAAGTTATTGGTTATGGGCACATATGGTGCGGTTATATTGGGGTCTCATAGTAGAATTCGAGCGGGAAGAGTATTGGGTATTGCTCGGTAGATGGCATATCGGTTATGTCCGTTCGGGTTTGTGTGGTGTTATGTCATTGCTTTGTCATGGTTATGATGATTTGCTCTTGGTACTAGACATCAGATTGCGCGTGGTTGTGGATTTTGAGCATAGTGACTTGAGATGTTTCATATAGACTAGTGTTTGGATAGAGTCGCGCATTGCAGCGAAGTTATGTGGAGGTACAATCCTTCGGGTTAGATTCGTGTGTTTTGTTTCTACGATGTGTGACGGGTCCTCAACATTGTGTGTGGTGTTACTGGTGAGCTTGCGGTACAAATCTATCATTTGAGTCATTTTTCATGATTTGAGTATGTAGACCACCCGGCCTCTGATGTTCATACTTGACCTGCTAGCAATTCAAACACTTGGTCACATCCGAGTCCCGAATCTTCAGCTGATGATACCCTGACCTCAGGTCAATCTTAGAGAACACCCTAGCTCTCTGCAGGTGGTCAAACAAATCATCAATACGAGGCACCAGATACTTATTCTTGATGGTGACCTTGTTCAACTGGCGGTAATCAATGCACGTCTGTATAGTCCCATCCTTCTTCTTCACAAATAGCACTGGTGCGCCCCAAGGCGATACATTGGGCCTGACAAACCCCTTTGCTAACAACTCCTCTAGCTGCTCCTTCAACTCGTTCAAATCTTTAGGAGCCATACGGTACAGTGGAATAGATATAGGCTGAATGCCTGGTGCCAAATCAATACAGAAATCAATATCACGATCCGGAGGCATGCCGGGAAGATCAGAAGGAAAAACATCGGCGAACTCTCGGACTACTGGAACTGAATCAATCGTTGTAGACTCTGCAGTGGTGTCTCAAACATAAGCTAAGTAAGCCAAACACCCTTTCCCGACCATGTTCTGAGCCTTCAGGAAGGAAATAACCCTGCTAGGCATATCAACTATGGAACCCTTCCACTCCAGTGTCAGCAATCCTGGCATCGCTAGTGAAACAGTCTTGGCATGGCAATCAAGGACGGCATGATACGGAGATAACCAATCCATGTCCAAGATGACCTCAAAATTTATCATATCCAACAACAGAATATCTGCTCTAGTTTCGAAACCACAGAAAGTGACCACACAGGACTGGTAGATCCGATCCACAACCACAGAATCACCCACAGGAGTGGACACATAAACAGGAACACCCAAAGGCTCAGGAGAAATAACCAGGGAGCAAGTGAACAGAGATGATACATATGAATAAGTAGACCTTGGATAAAATAATACCGAAGCATCCCTACCACCAACAAAAATGATACATGTAATGACGGCATCTGAGACTAATGCATCTGGCCTGGCTGGGAGAGCATAGAACCTGGCTGAAGCACCAGCTGGCTGGCCTCCACCTGACTGAGCAATAGCTGGCTGATATCTCCCTGTCTGGCCTCTACCTCTAGGACGGCCCCTACCAGCCTGCCCTCCACCTCTAGGTGGCTGGTCAGCTGGTGCTAAAACTACGGGAAGCTGACCCTGCTGCACTGGCTTGCCCCAAAGTCTAGGGCAGTGTCTCCTCATATGACCGGGATCTCCGCAGTCAAAATAACTATACGGGGCAGCGACCTGCTGCCCTGATGGATGACCTTGATAGCCCGTAGACCCACTGGAAGAATCCTGGATAGCCGGTGGACGATATGAGCTCTCCGTCATGGCACTAAAATAAGAACTGGAAGAATCCAGAGGACCTGAATACCCACTAGAGGAACCCTGAATAGCCGGTGGGCGGTAAAAACTCTCTGGCATGGTGCTAAAATAGGAGCGCGCTGGAGCACCCCGAGCAGGTGGTGGTGTTGAAACTGGGGGCCTGCTGGGCTGGCCCTTACCAAACAGACCTCTAGCCCTAGCTGGGGCGCCTTTGAACTCTCTTGAGAATCTATCCCTCTTATCCCGTTGCATCTGCTCTCTACCCCTTAGACGGTAACCCTCAATCCTGCGTGCAATCTCAACCACTATCTAGTACCTTGTACCTATCTCCACCTCTCGGGCCATACCAGACCGGATAGTGTGGTGTAACCCTGCAACAAACCTCCGTACTCTCTCTGCCTCTGTGGGAAGTATCATGAGCGCATGGCGTGACAACTCAGAGAACCTCGCCTCATAATCGGTCACGGACATCTGACCCTGCTCTAGATGCTCAAACTGATACCGCAGATCTTCCCTCTCATAGGGTGGAATGTACCGATCCAGGAATAACAGTGTGAACTGACCCCAAGTGAGGGGAGGGGAACCTGCTGGTCTGCCAAGTGCATAGGACTGCGACTATCTACGGGCCCTGCCCTCAAGCTAAAAAGTAGTGAAGTCGACTCCATGCGACTCCAATATCCTCATGTTGTGTAGTCTGTCCCTGCACCTATCTATGAAGTCTTGAGCGTCCTCATGATGCTCACCCTCGAAGACTGGAGGGTGAAGCCTAGTCCATCTGTCCAATAAATTCTGCGGTTCGCCGTCCACAGCTGGCCTAGGCTGGGGTGCCACTGCAGCAACTGGTTGAGCCCCATCCGCGTGTAGTGCACGCGGAGTATGATATACTACAGCTGCATGACCTGGAGCCTGAGCAGTAGGGGTCTGGGCTCCCCTTCCTGCCTGTGAAGTAGCTGAGTCTGCTGGAAATAAACCAGCCTGAGTCATAGTGTCCATGAATCGTAGCATGCGGCCCATGACCTCCTGAAATCCCGATGCTGTCATGAAATCTGTCGGGGTAGGCTCAGCTACGGGCACCTCGCCCTACTCCTCAATAATAGGATCCCCCACAGGATCTGCCGATTGTGATATTGGAACTGTTCTGGGATGCCCTCGTCCCCTATCATGGGCCGGTGCCCTCCCCTGGCCTCTACCTCGGCCTCTAGCAACGGGGGGAGCAGCTCCTCCCGAGTCCGGATCATCGGCGGTACGAGTCCTCACTATTGTGGGAGAGTAGAAGAGGGATATTTAGTACACAAACCACATCACGATAGGAAATGAATAAAGAGTAGTCTTCCTAATACCCTATAGCCTCTCGAAGATAAATACAGACATCTCCGTACTGATCTACAAGACTCTATTAGGTTTGCCCATAACTTGTGAGACCCAAGTGAACCTAGTGCTCTGATACCATGTTGTCACGACCCATTTCCACAATAGGTCATGAGGGCGCCTGACCCCATTGTCAGGCAAGCCAACACGGAAACATTTCTAAATTCTTTTGTTGCTTTTAGTCAGAAATGAGTGAAATAAGTACTAAATTTGGAAGTAAGCCAGAAGAGCGAAATACCGTAATAGCATAGTTATATAACCCCAAAATAAATGTCTACTAAAATGTGTGCCAGAACCTGGTGTCACAAGTGTGGGCATCTAGTAAAGTATACAAAAGACACCTCTATCCTACTGTCTGAAACAGGGAAAAGACAGAAAAAGTAAAGGAAGACTCCATCCGGCTGCTGAGCGGCATAGGAAGGAAGCAGTTCACCGTGGAAGTGTTTGCCATAAGCTCAAGGGCGCGCACCGGACTAGTAACCAGATGTATCAACCTCAGACCCTGTACAATTAAGTACAGAAGTGTAGTATGAGTACATAAACAATATGTACCCAGTAAGTATCCCGTCTAATCTCGAAAAAGTAGAGATGAGAGGTCCACTTGATACCTACTAGGGTCAAGATAATGTAATATAAATGTGCTATGCTAAGCATGAAAGTCACCAATAGTTAACAGGTTATGATGAAAAGCAATAATTAGGTTCTTGACCTTATTTCAGTTTCCATTTACCTTTTTCAATTACTAAGTAAGTAGGCATGTCATGTCTAGGCATCAACATATATATATATATATATATATATATATATATATATATATATATATATATATATATATATATATATATATATATATATATATATATATATATGTCTGACCATCTATCATCATATAACATTATTAATACTCTACTACCTAGATTTTTTCTAGCTAATCCTTTTATTCCTATTACTATTAATCCTAGACTAAATCCAGAATATGAAATTAAAACCGATAATATAAAACCAATAGGAAAAAGAATGCCCATAGAAGCTCCTATTAAATTACAAGAATAAGGCAAAAATTTTAAATGTGGCAGCACAAGATCCTCAACTATGGAATTCAGCCATAGATTTATGGAAAGGATCAGTAGTTGCAGACTTTATAAAAAATTATAGTGAAACAGACGCTGAAACCATGTATAGATACATGGAAAC